>WMED01020976.1:1081-12031 GCA_019650415.1 Pipa parva
GCATCAGCAGAGACATAATGGTCAGTTAAAATTATATATTGTTTGCTTATAAAACATTAATTTGTATACATGTACACATCTGTAAAATGTACAGATGAGATAAATAGCAGAATGATTTTCAAAAAAGATTACCTTAACAAGCACTTGTACTGTCCCTACATACTTTACATACATACATATTGATCAAATTGTAACTAACTTATAGCAGTGTTCCCAGGACAGGAGTTTTAGTTAATTAGTTAATTAAACTTCAATTCCCCTGAATGAGTAACCGTGGGACTCCATGTAATGCATCTTTGCCATAAACGCTTTCAAAATAATGGAAGAGAAGAAGCACGCACAGGCAGCTGTGCTGCAACCCTTTATTGGGTGAAGGTAAAACACAACCTGTTTCGGGTCTTTTATCAAGTTTATAAATATTTTTAAAGGTGCTTTACTTGACCTCATCCCCTCATTGTTCAGTGAGTACATCATCTAGTACATCATCCTGTAACGAATATTTCAGGTATTTTTCTAACCTCATTAATTAGGTATGCATCTATATATATTTAATTATATAGTACTACAATATATCTTGGTGCTGAATATTATAACAATAGATGTATAGTACAAGTGCTCAGAAATAGTACAGATAAAAAGAAAGCATTTAGATACAAAATCTAAATAAGAGGATGGCATGCATATAAGCAGTAGGATGTTGTTCTCAGAGTAGTGTAGATGAACAGTATTCTGAAACTCAGATACACTGCTGAGGCAAACTAAAGCATAGAGTATAATTATTCAAATATATAAATCTTCCACCACTTGTATAACTATTGATGTTGGGCACGGATTGGCCATCTCACCGGTAGCGCCAAGATGCTTAACAACCCATCTTGACTGCATTACAGCCAACAATCATGACAATCATCTGACATATGCTATCATACTCTATACTGTAAATGACAACACATAAACAACATCATATGACAACATATTACATCATATTTGGTTTACACTTAAGACACAATGTGGTTGAAGTTTTGTATCCACATTAGTGTTTGAGTAAGAGCATGATATTTACTGTTAGGCACAAATGATTAACAGACAGTAATACCCTGGATCTATCATGGGGTTTATAAATTTGCTGGATTTTCATCCTCTTCTATGATGATTTTTTTTTATGTTAGATCTGCTGGATTACATAATACAAGAAAGGAACAACTAAAACCCACCACTAATAATACTTCTCAGCAGACAGTAATAAAATGACGAGCTGATGGTGTCCCATGCAGACTTCATGCCTACAAAATCTGAATTAAAGTCAAGTGCCTACGATGTCATCAGACAAGCTGATTACGTATAAGTAAAGGGAATGCTGAAGTAGTCTTTCAACAGCATTTGTAAATAATAAAAAAAAATCTACCTTAGAATTTAGGTTACCAATAGGAAAGTGAGGCCATTCCACACGTGCACTTAAGAGCTTCTGCTTTGTAGTGTGCCTTGTGATCAAGGGATTTGTGGGTTTCTTTTTTATGAGTTCACCACATTAAGCATTGTTCTCCTCAAACTTGAAATAACACATGAAGCCTTCATTAAAAAAAAAATAATCAAAGTAATGCATGCTCACTGCAGGGGATTATACCTAAATGGTCCCATAAAAATAAACACATTTTTTATTCCATTACTAATTTTAATACATCCTCAAATAATATCAACCATGATGCCAAATATTATCCACTCACTCTAATAACAACTTAACAAGAAGAAATAAGAGAATATCCCAAATGTAAAATGAAACAGAGGCATTTGTTTCATCTTCTGAATCTTTTGGTAAGAACAGCAACACAATAAAATCAAGCAAAAATATGGAAAAAAATATAAAATTAAATAAAGAACAAGGACTGGTTTTGAAATGGAAATTCTATTGTACTTTCAAAGCTGAAATCCTCTGCAGTTTTATTCTGCAGTCACTGGAAAAGAAGGGCATATAAATATTTTATTGAGAAATCATGAAAGATATATGGTCATATAATAACAAGGCAAATGTTCTAGTCTAGTAACCTATCAGCAAGTAGTATTTACTAGTCTTGTACTATTAAAATAATGAAAGCAAACGTGATTAGTTATTATGGATTGCTAGGCCTTGCTCTTTGATACATTTTTACAATATCTATTTATTGAGATGGTGCAGACAATATACAGTATTATCTGTTTTGACTTTTTCACTGTAAGTATTTACTTTTCATTTGTGTTATGCTTATTTTGAAGATATAGGGTCATGTATCATGTGGCCCATAAGGCTGTCATCTGTGGCCGACAGGGCAACAAAGTTTCAGAGACATCCTTGGGACAGCAGAGAGCAGTCTGAGGGAGTAGCATGTCCCCACAGAACCCATAATTGTGGGAATGCTTCTCATCCATACTGCATGCTGTTCCAAGGATATCTCTGCGCACAGGTAAGAAAGCAATGTTGATCAAAGCTGAGGACCAAACTAATCAGTGAACCAAACTGCTTTATCTGCATGACTCATAATTACACACAAAGTGAAAGTCATAAATGTCATGTTCAACCTTAGTATACTAAAAATAGTTTGAATATATCCTCCTGTTCATTCCTTCTATGTTCCTGACTCATAGCTATGTGCCTTTCATTCTTAGCCACCTATAGGCACAGACCAGTTATCTTCACTATTTCAATAATGCCATTATTATAGTGATGATGCTATAAAGTTGTTAATGGTCATCATCACTGCTGCATTGTTATCTAAGTTTATACCGTTCACTCTGTTACTGAGAATTTGTCATAAATAGATGTGGTAAATAAAGGGGTGTTAATCTTTAAAGGAGTCAATGCCAACCTATCTAACTTTATCTACATTAATGACAACACACTGGAATATGTATGAATTATCATAAGAATAGCCATTTTGTCACATTTTGATTACTGGTTTTGTCATTGGAAAAAAATAGTTGCAGAAATTACAATTGTTTTTACATTCATTTCAATAGTAAAAAATTCCTTGCTCTATTTAACACATTCCTACTTGTGTCTGGGAAAGCTTTGACGGAGCACAGAAAGGTCACTACAGTAAAATTACAATTTAGAAAGTTTGTTGTGCATTTGCACGTTAATTTTCTCATGTTGACACTTGGTTGCCCCATTTTTAAGCCTTTTGTGTAGAGTTATGCAGAAACTCCCCAACATACCACTTTCAATTGGAAAAATCTAATCTGCATATTCTCACTAGCATACCTTGGAAACTGGTATCTTACTCTAACTGCCTCTCTTAGTACTGTAGTTTTCCCTATTCTTTTATTACTTTAGTAGCTCGCCACTGAACCCACTCAAGCTCAACCACATCTTTTTTTGTGCACTGGTGCCTAAAACTACCCGCAATATTCCATGTGTGGTCTGACCAGTGTTTTGTAAAGTGGTAGAATCTTCTGATCATGTGCATCTATGCCTCTTTTGATGCACCCATGATCCTATTTGCCTTGGCAGTAGCTGTTTGATATTGGTTGCTACAATAATATTTTTTGTCAACTAACATTTCTAAATCCTTTGCCCTGCCTGTTTTGTGCATTGTTTTCCCATTTAGTAAATCATCTTTACATACATTTTTCATCCCATGTGCATAACCTTACATTTATCAGTGTTGAATCTCATTTTGCACTTCTCTGCTCAAGCCTTGAGCTAATCCAGATCCATTTGTAATAGAATACTGTCCACTTTTGTGTTAATTACTTTACACAGTTTACTATCTTCAGACATTTAAATTTTACTATGTAGTCTCTTGACAAAGTCATTATTATATTGAAGAGAATAGGGCCCAGAACTAACCACCCTCAGTTTTCTACCACTGAGCCAGTTACTAATCCACACATTTCACCCACCAGTCCAACATTCTCATGTTTTGTATTAGCCTTTGATGTATACACAAAATAGATATCATACTGTCCAAAGGATAAGTAAAAATCTAGGTGCTGGAGTACACAGGAATATAGTCAAATTCAAAAAATGGAGTTCTCACACATCAATATAGACAGTCCTTTAATGCATTTCCAGAAATGTTAAAATCACAAAAATGTGTATAGAAAAACAAGTGGAAATTTCGACCAGTTCCTACAGGCCTTTGTTAAGACTCTTAATCCCATAAATATACATACACACAAACATTAAATACAACATTTAAATACAATTTTTAAATATAGAATCAAACTCACTTTGCTCAGCATAACAGTGGCTGTCAGCAGGTAGACACACCCATCTGTAACATGGCATTGTTGTGTCCCCCCTGTGCAATGCAATGTGCATGCTGCTCAAATTTACTGTGCATGTTGAATAATTTTAATGTCCCAATATTGTTTTGCTCTCTTGTATCCAAGACTTTTGGGGGTACTACTAACTTGTCTTGGGTTCCCTTTAAAACACTGCAATTACTCTTAAACCAATTGCCTATTCACATTGAGCAAATAAAGCAAGCATTACTGCTTAACTTGCCCAATACCAGACAGGCAATGCCACTCCAACTGTCAATTCCTTTTAACCTGCCAGTCCAGGTAGAAGCGATTAGTACACATCCCACCATCATTGGGCTATACTGATGGTAACCGAAGTGGTACCCCACTCCAGCAACATCAGCAATCATTTCTGTTTATTGGAATTGAGCAGGATGCATTGTAACTAAAATACAAAAGATGTGGATCACAGAAGTGTTAGCCAGCTATTATGTTTTGTAACAATGCATAATATAATGTATCAGTAGGGCGATACTAATTAGATTTTCCTGATAAATATTATGAACTACTCTAACATACCACAAAAGGACATAACATACTAAAAGAATACTAAAAGATTTTATATCAGTTGTAACTGATGATTATACTCCAATGTGAGGACAAAAAGAAATAAGCACAAATACAATATAATCTAACTGTGATGGGGTTGTGTTTGAAGGGAAGTATTTTGCCCTAATAATGTGGACATATAGGGTAATTCAGCAATGTGTGTAGTGAACTCTGGATCCTTTGCATCACTTTGCACATGTTGTTATGCGCTCGCTGATTTCCTGCACACGGACATCAGCGAATGCTTTAAAGGGATTCCAGTCTTGGCGAGGCGACTCGAGTGGTCTCGCCGAGATTGGAATCCCTTTAAAGCGTTCACTGATGTCCACGTGCAGGACATCAGCGAGTGCATAACAGCATGTGCGAAGTGATGCAAAGGATCTGGAGCTCACTTCCCACATTACTGAATTACCCCCTGGAGTCTGGAGGTCAGTCCAGATTTTGTATATCACCCCAGCTGCAGGCTAGAGCCTGATTAAAAGGCAGCTGGGAGTTGGAAGTCTGGCAGTCTGTGGAGTCCAGCCCTAATGGAAAGTGTGCATGTGTATCTCAAGTGGAAGACACTGTAACATTTTTGGGTCAGTTAATGAGCAGAATTACTGGCAAAGGACTTTTTACTCTGTGTTTTTGAAGTGACTTTTATTTTGCCAAAGAAAGGCCATGTTTTAAGTTAATTTTTCCCTGAAATAAACCATGAATATGAAAGAAATTCACTGTTTATGGTGTGTTAAACCCGAAAGACTACTCCAGCCCAGCACTTGAGTGATTGCCTACACTAACCTTATCACCAAAAGAAAAAAAAAAATCCTCCATACTTAAAGCAATAATTAAGGGATGGCTATTACATTAACACAACTTCATGCCAGCAGGAATATTTTAATGGGACTTCAAAAAACCTGAAAAGTGAATGTGATCATTTACCCCTCATGGCTTGATGGTATCCAATTCTCTAATCCACTTGGATTTTAATTGTAATAAATGTCTACTACAGTCTACTAGATGAATGTAAGGCCTGGAAAGCCATAATAAAAGTACTGATGAATCTCTCTGTTTGGGCAGAGTCATCAAGCCTCTGTTCTTTCAGGGTGCCATCATCTCATCCATCTGTTAAATAACCACCTCTCTATTCGGGATTACCCTATTAAATTGCAAAATGGGTAAAGGCAATTTGACATGAGGTGGATGAAAACTATTTGCAACAATGCATTACAATTAGTCTCCTTTCTGTACAGTTTATACCCATGTGTACTCTGCTCTACCCATATATGAACATCAAGAAAGCAAATTTCTTGCACGCTCTCATTAGCTGTAAACCTAATAGGGAAGGGTAGTGCATTAAATGTGCTAACAAACCCATCAAATAAATCCTGTTCACCCATCAAAATGTCAAAAATATCAACAATGTACCTGAAATATGAAAATAAAAATTGCTGATACAATGACAAAATATATTTAGACTCATATGCAAATGTATAATTTTGCAAAAGTAGGTGCAATGGACACCCTCATTGTCACACCAGACCTCTGTCAAATAAATAAGTGTTCAAATGTGAAATAATTAAAGCGCAATACCTTCGTTAGTAACTCCTTGAAGAAGTCTATAGAAGTACTCCATTGATTTTTGTAATAACCTGGCCACTTCAGAAGTACCTTTCCCTTGGGGAATATTATTGTAAAAACTGGACATATCAAGAGATGCTAAAATGACTAAAAATGTTGATAAGGTTACTGACTTGATCTTAGTAAGAAAGTTACCTGTGTCCTTGATATATGTAGTAAAGACTTTCACCACATAATAACACCAGGAAAAACCCTCAAGGGTTGTAACAAGCCACTTTTCATTGCCACAATGGAGTATCCTGGGGGATTGTTAACACTCTTATGAATTTTTGGCAAGGTATACATCGCTGGTCTGGAGGGATCAGACACTAATAAAAACTCCATCTCTTCCCTAGTAAGACAGCCTGCTCAAATACCCCATATTATCAAATACAAATTCTGCTTTGTAATTCTCAGTGGGATCATGTGTAAGTCATTGATAAACCTCAGTATCACCCAACCAGGTCATCGACTCATTATCAAAACCACTGTATTTCATCAAAACTATGGCTCCACCCTTGTCTGCTGGGTAAATTACAGATAATTTAATTGCTGCTGGTTTAGCAAACTATTTTGCAAAACAACCTTTTTATTGGATGCTGTTAAAAGTACACGATGTGTTTGGGCTATTGCCAGTTATCACTTGAACTCATAAAGTTTGGATGAAATGAGGTCTTACCCTGTCTAGGTCTTTAAAATTTTGCAAGGTCAGGTAAAAGGCCAAATTATAAATATGTCCACAAGAAAGATTTTGGTTTGTTGTAGTTTTACTTTTCTACCCTGGTGTTCTGCCCTCTGGTGATATCACCTTACCCAGTCCTACTAAATAATTAGATATTTTCAGCATCAACTCTAAGAAGAGATAAACTCTACTTACAGTCCTTCACTCTCTCCTACAAAATATTACTTGTTAAAATGACATATCTCTGCTCTTACAACCAAAACCTTTTCTTGCAGAGCCATATCAAGTATTGACTAGTATTTGGAGCTTACTGCCAAGACATTATCTTGAATTTGTACTACAATTTTGTGGTCTAAATTACAAAAAGCATAACGGAACTAGAATCATTAGAAAAGTGAGTTTTTAAAGGGAATCTATGGGAAGTTTTTAGCTATGAAGACAAGCTTTATACTATACAATTTTCCCAACATTCATTTTGTTAAGCTAATGCAAAACATAACATGTACTTATCGAAGCCATTTAATAGCTTACGGAATGGCATACCAGATTATATATATATATATACTAAATTGTTCCATTTTTAATTAAAACACTTCCTGAATATTTTCATGGTAAAATATAAAATAAACCTTTCATTTTATCTTTACTGTTACAAGTTTAATTCACAAACACTGGATGATTAAGCAGGGTTATGAGATCAGAGATATAGGAAAAAAATGAAAAGATAACTTGCAGCCAAAATGACAAATACTTCAATGTGGCTATAAAACACCCAGGTTAGTAGCACACAGCCATAAGAATATATTGACTGGGATCCAAACTCATCAGTAGATTGATCAATCCAGCTGACTTGCATTAATTGTGAAATAGAAAGAACGATGCGATCAATGATAGGAATGAAAGTGCAACGGTAATGATGCCACATCTAGCTAATCCAATAATGGAGGGCCTGATGTATAGCATATTGGAATTCCACTGTTCAGAGCCCTGTCAAAATAAAGTATATCCTGCAATTATGGGAAAAAATTGAGCTGGCAGCAGTTGAGCCAGCCTAATCAACCACTGCAACAGTAGTTCTTCTGATTAAACACTAAATGAAGTGGCACTCAGTTTCTATAACCTGCCTGCACTGAAAAATATAAATAGTGTTATTAACCCATCATATATTTTCTTTGAACATTCACTATATTGCAACCTCTTAAAAAAAAAACACATTCTTTTTACAAATGTAATTAAATAGCTTTATTTCCTATATGATTAGAATGTACAAGATCTCATTGTACTGTAGCAAAAATGAGATTATTTAGCATAAGCACAATATATCGTAACAGTCAGAATAATGTTAAGTGTAAATATGCATGAATGTGTAGACACTTGGCACTTACTGTATGTTACCTTTGAACAGTAAAGATCATGCCTTCAGCTGTCAGTTCTGCTACTGTGATTGCGCAAAGGCAGTGCAACGGTTCTTGGATGGAATGGATGCATATCAGGGATTTATCAAATGAAGTATTTTTGTAAATAATTGACTCTGAACTTATCTGAGGCCAACATTTTTCTCACATCACAGAAGCTACATTTTTTATGTATTTTTTTGCAGCTGTGTTTAAGATTTGAGTTTGCTACTGTAACAATAAAATTTTGTTTGGGGAATTCTGGTTACAAAATGTTTAAAAGTCCAGTAATACCAGATTTTAAAAAATGCCTTTTTGGTTTAGTATTGTATAATTACATTTTGCATGAGAGATTTGATTTGAAAGTTGTCCACTTTATTAGGAGGAAGTGAAGACCGAAGCGTGAACACTTCAGCATATGAGCAGGATTCTCACCTTTGACCCTAAGAAAAATGAGGAGAATACTGATGGAAAGCAAAAAAGTAGATCTAAGGAAACTCTCTTGGAGATTACAAACACTGAAACCTAATTTAATCCATTATTTTGTACTGTTATATCATATACAATTTGGCAATCAGAATATTTTTTAATATGAGCATTAAAATGTTGTTAGAGTTATCTTTATGTAGTTTTATGAAGTAACCCCACATGTGGGCAGAATTTATTAAAGTCGGAAAGGCCGCTGGTTTTTCCGACTTTACCAAGAGAAATGTCCGATTGATCTTGCGATATTTTTTCCGAGATCTTGAGATCATGTTTTTCAATTCCCGAAAAATGAATTAAGGAATGTTCCACAGGATTGGTACAAAGTAAATGTAGCACCTATAATCAAAAAAGGTCATTAAGAAAACCTGAAAACTATATATAGTTGTCTAAAGACTTTCTAAAAAAAAAATGCTATTCTGGTGCATCTCAATGTAAAAATATGTATAACTATTTATCAGCATCAATCCTGTCAAGCTAATTTTATTAGCCACTATGGGGAGGTCAGTTCTAGACTGGGCCAGGCTGAGCCATGTTGTATTCATTTTTCCAAAACATTTGATGGCCATGTCACATTAAAGGCCTGTACATTAAATGAGAATTACATATAAATAGTGCATACTCACAATGGGATACTGTTACTAGTTGAGTTTCCCCAGGGCTCAGTTTTAGGCCCTGTTCTCTTAAATATAATATTTGCCAACGTTTTCAAGGGATTGCATGGTAAAATTTCAATTTTTGCAGATGACCCTAAACTGTGTAAAGTTTTGAACACAGAGAAAAGATGGAATTATAATTCAAATGGATCTGGATAAGTTGGAGGCTTGGATAGAGGGAAATGAGTTTTAACAATAATAAATATAAGGTTATGCATATGGGAAATTAAAATGTCAAGATTATCTACTAAATGGGGAAACACTGGGCAAAGCTGATTGGGAAAAGAATGTACGAATTTTAGTTGACAATGTACAGAAACTGTAGCAACTAAAGTCAGGCAACTGCTATCAGGCCAAATAGAATCCATGGGATAAATCAAAAGAGGCCTAGATGCACATGAACATGATTATACCACTTTACAAATCACTTGTCAGATGGCACCTGGAATATTATGTACAGTTTTGGGCACCAGTGCACACAACATACTGTATGTAGCTGGGAATGAGAGTGTTCACAGATGAGTAACTAAAGTATAAAAGTATGGGCAAGCTATAGTACCAAGAAAGATTATCAAAATGTATTTATTTAATGTAGAAAAAAAAAGATGACCAAGATCTCTCCAATGATCTGTTTGTACCAAGGACAGATATAACAAATGGGAATCCTCTATTTCTACAGGAAAGAAAGCTTCTAGTTCTGGACCAACATAAAGGGAGGTTCTTAACTATAAAAACAGTGAGGCTATGGAATTGTCTGGCAGAGGAAGCTGTGATAATTGATATAAAAAAAAAGATCAAAAGGGGCTTGGATTCCTTCCTTGAGTGTAGGAATATTAAAAGTAATGGGTATTAGATAACTAGAGGTGGGTCCTTGATCCCGGGAATTATTCTGATTGCCATATTTAGCTGTCATTGAAAAAAAATTTCTAAGATGAAGATGATTGGCCTCATATGTTCTATTTTTGCTTTCCTGTGTATCAACATAGCAGGATAATAGGCTAATAGAATGAAAGGACAATCACTATACACCTGAATTGTGCTATTTTGTAGGCTGCAGTAATTAGTAAAGATACCATAGAATAGAATATTTACCATTATTAGGCTACATTTTTCACATGATTGGACTGTTAATATAAAAGGTTTTACATTCATTTGAAACAGCAAATAGGGAAAGTGAAGGTGTTTGTCTAAATGTTATAAATGAGATAAAAGTGAGTGCAAAGATGAAGTAATATATGGTGTATATCAGGGCTATTCAATTAGCGGCCCGGGGGCCACATCTGGCCCACGGACCCCCTTTGACTGG
>WMED01020977.1:0-12031 GCA_019650415.1 Pipa parva
TTATTTTTCTTTATACCTTGAATTCTTTGACACACACATGGTTTAAAAAAAGAAGTTTACATTTTCATGTGAATTTAGCCCCTCTACGAGCTATTTCTGAGTGATGACATTTTATGAGTTTACTGCCAAGTATTCCCAACTAAAGAAATAAACATGAAGTCGTGGCTGACAAAACCAGCCTATTAAATGTTAATAATTCTAATTTACCCTATCCCCTTCCTTGTCACTTATGGTTATCCCTTTTCTGTTTCCTTATCCCCACCCCCTTCCTGCCTATATATGCATGTAATCATAGGGGTGGGTTGTACAGAATTGGCACAGCCTAAGAGGAAGCTTCTCACCCTCCCTTCATTATGTTTAAGCCAAAATATGTATTGTCATAGCTTTACATTATGTGAGGTTTGGTTATGCAACAACAGATTTGCTTGGAAAATTGGCAAGTTTAAGCAGTGCTGCAGTCATGCCTGTAGCCTATCACTTGGGTACGCTTCCTGGAAAAGCTGAAGACGACTGTTTCCTATAGTTGTGATTCATGCCAGTTGCCCATTGCAACTGCTAGCGTGACATGTAGGCTTGTATTAAATAGTTTAATAAAGCTGTGTCCAAATTTTCAACCAATACGGTTTATGTGTGTTTTATTTTTGAGGGGGCACACTTTGGTTACATGGGATTGTTTTTTGTGGGCAGCCATGCAATAAAATACTTCCTGTAATAAGTGTGGCACTACTGGTTCCTATTTTTAGCAAATGGCCTACCTCCCAACAACAGCCTTTCTGTGCTACCAAGCTATTATTACCTTAGAGTTGAAGTCCAGGCCTAGTAAGTGGGGTACATGCAATGTGATGCATTTATTCTAATAAGAAAGGGATTGGTGCCAATGATTCTTGATTAAACAACACACACAATTTATTAGCAAAGAGATAAAAGGGGAGATACAAATTTGGTAAATTACAGCAGTGTCCATAGAGTACAGGCTTTATATCAGAGTAATACAGCACAGATACGTACATTATATAATTACCCACAGGTGCAAGGGCATATATATACCATTGAAGTACTTAAGTGGGTGTAGCACAAAGTATCTAGAGGAACCTCATCAGAAAAGTTGTCCTCTTTTCTGTCCAGTTGAGCTCTAGTTCCTGGGGCCCCATCACCTACTACTCTGAAATCCCTATGCTGAGAGTCCTTCTTACACAGCTGGGACTCACACAAACACCTAGATCCACTACAGCTCTGATTGTGGTCGCAGAGTACCTAGTAGCTAAGCTTAACCTGTTTCTCTTATCTGTATGGTGAGCCATAGCAAGGACCTATTCTGGTCTAGATATCTCTTTCAGATCCAGCTTGTAACAAATACATCCACTTGTCTGGTGAAAGTCTTGGAGAGTTCTCAAGACCCACCCACAACAGAAACTTACTAGGGTAGTCCTGAATAAATGACATCACAAACTAGAGAGGGCTAAAACAATTGTCTGAGCATAATTAAATCCGCAGCAGGTATTATATAACAATAGACACTAGAGCAGTGGTTCTTAACCGGGGTTCTATCGAACCCTAGGGGTTCGGTGAATCTGTCTCAGGGGTTCTGCGGAGCCTCCACCACGGACGTCAAGACACAGTGGTCAAGTGATTTATCACTAAAGAATGGTTCGGTGAATGTGCATATGAAACTGGTGGGTTCGGTACATCAAACAAGGTTAAGAACCACTGCACTAGAGGGAGTCCAAATATAATCATAAATAGATCAGTGAGCATCATACTATGAAAGATAGTTAAAAAAAATATTTATTATATCAGTTTTCATTAACCATTGGCTAAACAATCTGTTTTTTTGAAACCAACATAAAAAAAATGAAACACACACAACAAAGGGTGCTTTGTTTAAACCCATTTATTTAAAATTATACTTGGCTTGTGTTTCTATCTGCAGTTGAGTGAATCCTATGGACCTGTGTATACCTTTTATATGGGCAAATATCGAGCAGTAATTCTTATTGGGTATGATGCAATAAAGGAGGCACTGATAGATCACAGTGATGCATTTAGTGACCGAGGGGATATGGAAATTACTCAGTTGCTATTTAAAGATTATGGTAAGTAAATTGTGTTCTGTTTTCAAAAAAAATCTTTATCCATCTGATTGGATTTTTTTTTTTTTTATTGTACATCCCTGATTGATCAGCAGATGCACAAAACCTTAAAGCAGCAGTTTTCAACCTATCTTTTGCTGCGACCCTCATGATGATATCATCAATGTGGACGTATCTACTGTATATGTGGGCAGACTGTCTGGCGATGGATAGTGGAGCAGCGTGTTCCAAAGGTCTAAAGCTACCCCTGTGAAAGCGTTGTTTGACCCCCAAAGGCTCGCGACCCACAGGTTGAGAACCACTGCCCTAAAAGGAACTACATAATTCTAGCTGACAGAAATATGAGCCACTGATTGAGTTTTAGCTTCAGATTGACAGCGAAATTGATTTAGCTCCATGACTGAACGTTAATAGTTTAAGGCTTAAAACATTTATTTACTAAAGGGAAACATGTAAAGGTTATAGGCATAGCACGACATAGGAAATATCTGAACTCCCCAAAACAATGCAGTTTTCAGAATATATATATATATATATATATATATATATATATATATATATATATATATATATATATATAGACTGGGTGTTATAAGGGTTAAATATAATAATATATTTAAATAATATAATAATAAAAGAACCATTTTAAATAGACACCTAACACCAGGGCAGGTTTTAGAAAAATTTGGGCACTAGCATTACCAAATTCCCAATTCACTCAAACTGCAAACGTACCAGCTCTGTGCTTCTCCAGCCAGCACTGATGATTGAGCACTGAACCAGCCAGGGACTGACTATTTCTGTCCTATCCCTAGGCAACTCTTAATTTAGATCATGTGAAAACTGGCACTGGAAAAGAGCAGAGCAGGTAAGTCTGTAGTAGCGCTCAGCTCAGTGCTGCTGGGTGCACTGTTGAGGTAGAGCAGTGCTGGGAGCCCCCTTGAAGCTGGTGACCATGGGCAATTCCCTACTAAAAAAAGTAAGATGATTTTCCATTACTTTTTGCTTACAAATGATATTGTCTATAGTTACCAGCTAACGTCAGATAACCAAAGTACCTACAAGTTCAAAAGGTAGAAACCAAAGGGAACCTTCATTCATAATATTTCTTCTGTGACATTTTAGGAATTGTAATGAGCAATGGAGAGCGATGGAAAATAATGCGCAGATTTACCCTCATGACGCTCCGAAACTTTGGAATGGGGAAAAGGAGTATTGAGGAGAGAATCCAGGAAGAAGCCCGATGTCTTGCAGAAGCTTTCCAGAAGAACAAAGGTTGAAAATGAAGATTTTGTTCTTTAGTTAGCATAAGCTATTGGCAAGTTCAAATTAGTAAGAAAAGAGCAGATTTAATACCTGTCTTTATATGGGGCAGTATAGAAAGAGTTTCTGGGTATGTGAAAAGGGACAGCAGGGAATTTACATATCACTAAAAAGGGAAAGTTTGAACAAACAAGAAAACTTGTGTTACTTATAGTGAAGCACAAATGTTTAGGTGATAAAAAACACTTAACTTGCCCATGTGCTTATGTGGTAACTTTCACAAGGGGTTGTCTTGTTTTATCAAAACCCCAAAGTAGAGTTTTTTGGGGAAATTTTTTAGCCCATTTTTTATTGTGTATCCTGCTTTCTCTATCATTGCCGTCAGTGACACTTCTCTTTCCTACTCCATGTTCTAATATGGAGGATCTGGATAGTGAGGTAGTAAGAGCCTATATTTTCTGAATTTGAGAATCAGTTAGTTAGAAAGTACGATCTTTATATTGGTGTCTTGAAATCCTTGCCCCCTTTCCCTGTTACTGATGTTTGTGTGCATGTCCTGGTGGTAGTGTACTATGTACTATAACAAGTTTGGGTCTTTGTCTTCATCTGGTATAGATTTGGGAAGTGTTTTTGGTGCAACCTAAAAATATAATTGGCTGTGTACTTAATTATGTCATATTTGGATATATACAGTATTAGCATGGCATCCTTATTAATTGATTACCTGGTACAGTACTTTTCTACTAATCTCTTATTAGACTCGTATTTCTGAATTTTTTGATTTACAATTTTTTTTATGCATTTGTAAATGAATGAGAACTAAATCTAACTATATATTTCTATCAATAAGAGAAGATGTTCCATTTGACCCAGTGAATGTGCTGAGGTTTGCCGTCTCCAATATTATCTGTTCCATTATCTTTAATAAAAGATATGACTATGAAGATGAGGAGTTTATGAAGTTATTGTCCTATATAAGGGAGATTGTTAGGCTGCTGAATTCAGTCATTGGTCAAGTAAGTTAATGTTTGTCTTCTGTCTCTGCCTGCTAATCTGTACAAATCCTATTATAAATTAATGGTGTTCTTATTATCATAGATTTTCAGTTTTGCTCCAAACCTATTCCGATTCATCCCAGGTCCCCACCAAAGGATCTTCATAAATTTTAAAAAGATTAGGGAATTTGTGTTGGTGGCAGTCGAATCCCACAGAGAAACGCTAGATAAAGACTGCCCACGGGATTTTATAGACTGCTTCCTTATAAGAATGGATGAGGTGAGTTTCTTCTAGACTAATCTAAACATCTACATTAATTCGACTGTTTAAAAGGCATTAAAGGTCAAGTAATTAAGAACAAAACCAGTGAAACTCTGGAAGGAACTGGGTAGCGCTAAACAAACAATAAATGATTAATAATGTGAACAAAATCAAAAATATAAAGTCCAAATAATATGCAGCTCTTTTCTTCAATGTGTGGGGGAATCCACAATCCACCAGCAGCAGACTCCAAACAGTAGCCGAATTAAGCAGCAGTTTTCAACTTAATGGATGTTGACAAAGTTAAAAAAACACCATCATTTGATTTTTGAAACTGCTCATTTGTGAGTATATTTGTATACATTTTCTCTTCAATTTAAAGTGATATGTTACACTATGATGGTGTTTTTTCACTTTGTCGACATCCATTAAGTTGAAAACTGCTGCTTAATTCGGCTACTGTTTGGAGTCTGCTGTTAATTGATGCAACACGATGCAAGGCTACTAATTGGTGATCTGCTGCAGAACTTTTGTTATATGCGTGATTTAAAGAAGATGTCTGGTGAGCATTCTCACTACTAGGTTTAATCACACATATATCACACCCTTTTGGGTGTTTTTCTCTTTCTTTTTTATTGTTCACATTCACATCTGTTTTGAGTGAATATTCCTCATTGGTTTTATACCTATGGTGGCGTTTTAATCTTCCCTTTCACCAATTATATATATATTTGGTAAAGCACTATGGTGCGCTTTTGTTGTTTGCGCTTTTTCTTATAGGATTTTTTGTTTTAAAGGTCAAGTAATAATTACTTGTTGCAGATGCCTGCTGTGCCAGTTTCAGGTTATAGCAGCAAAATTTTATTTACATTGGTACCAGCAAGGCAGTCAACCAGGAGAGGAGAAATGAACCAGCTGATATCTTAATGAGTATAGTATAGTAACCCAGTGATTAGATTGGGGGCTTCAACAGTGTTGAATTTATATCTCAGAAGCTTATAGGCACACCGCTTACCTTTTATTTTAGGGAAACATTCCCATTTTATTGCAATATCTGAAACAGGCAGGACATTGTTTTGAAGTGGCACAACTTCCTCATCAGGCACCTATAACAAAAATAAAGGTTATATATTTTTAATGTGATAATTACATGAAATACATGACAGAATTGGTTGTGATGTTGAACATATCTCGCCCAGTCCCATTATTTTCTATGGTGCTTTACATAAAGCATATACAGGGAGTATGCCCTAAAGTCCTACTTTAAAGGTAAATAACTAAATATCATAGTTTATTGACATAAATTAGAATTTTTGGAAGCTCAAATTAAATATATAGTAGCTATAAATGCATGTCAATTTGAGGCATTTCCATTTTTTTAGTGTTAATGTTCTTTAATGACATGTTGGCTTTAAAAATGAATCTTAAAAGGACACAAAAGGCTTAGGTATAATGTTTCTGTGTGGGTTAGCCAAACTTAAAATAACTGGTATTTAATCTTACCCAGCTCTAGATACCAGTCAGTAACAGAAAGCAGTATGTAGAATCCATTAATGATATTAGTCCCTCCCTCCACTTGTGCCCAGAGGTACTGACCAACCAAATCTTAACACCCTCCCAATGATGGAATAATGAAGTGGACTGCTATGTAGCCAGGATTGTTCAAGAGCAGGAATGGCGAACCTATGGTCCTCTCTGTGGGCATGCGCACCATCACCACTGCTGCCTTCAGCACAGGCCGCGGACCTGACCTGACGGTTTTCAGGCTGCATCCACGGCCTACACTGAAAGAGCGCTCGCTCGTTAGGGAGCTCTCCTTCCCTGATGCAGGTGTGCACCTCCCCAACACAGACGCCATGGCATCACTCATCAGCACCAGCACTTCGGGGGATGGCACTGGTGAATGACATCTCCTTTTTGGTACTCAGTGCCGAAAAGGTTCCCCACCACTGTTATAGAGTACAGCCCAGCAACTTAGAAAATGGTGACAGTGAAGACAGCAGCTTAATGCAGTTTGGATTTCTATATTGCTTGGGAACTTTTTTGAACAAGTTACATTGCAGCAGTTCTGCTTACTAAGTTCTTTTTTTAGGACTTCCCAGTAAAAAAAATGCAACAAAAAGTATTGTTGTGAGTTTCTCATTTGATAAATACCACCCTAAGGTGGATTCATGTAAGCTTTCATTTGTAATAGAAAATGTTTTATATTGATAATCCATTTATAATACACAGTACACGGGAAGTGCATGGAACTTCTTGTAAATTATAACCTTATAATCAGCTAGTTTTGCCATTGCAACTGTATGATTATAACTTAAAGGAACTATCACTCCACTCTCCTGTTTAAGAACATAATTTTGAAACATGTTGTTTCAACTTCCCCAAGCCATTTCTCTTAACTGACTCTGCATCCCTTGAGTTGTGATTAAACACAGAACAGGGGATCATGGGATTTCTAGTCTCATGAAACATGATGAAAAAAGGCTGCAACCAATTTTATGTGATATAATGACAAAATGAGTACATGGGCCCTTTAAGTCTTCTGTATAAATCTGATTGTGTCTAAATACTTTACAGTGCATCATGGAAAATGTAGGCAGTGACCTAGGCAATTTCTGAAATATGGTATTACTACAGAACATACATTTTAAGTGAAACAAAAGAACAAATCATCACCATCTGGTTTTAATACCTTCTTTTGGATGACATGGCATTATGGGAATTGTAGTATTTCTGAACAAGATACAGTATAACAATGAAGCCTTAAACTAACATATTCTTGGTGATACAATGGCATAAGCAAGAGATAAAATTAGAAAATATGTCCAAGCAACAATGGGAAACTTGTTTTATAGCGGCTTGATAAGCAAAGTGCCTGCGGCTTTGTGCTTTTATATGGTCGTGGAACTCCTCAGTGTCTATTAATATCCTTATAAATTACAGAAAGGGGTGCATTATCATTTATACATTGTACATACCTATTGTAACCTCTCTTAGAAGGAACTTAGTTTTGCACCTGTGAATCTGGCCTCTTTGTCCTGAAGATTCTTTGTATCTGATTGTATCATATCTGTTTCACGCAGCTGTGGGTTTAGTAGCAGATGAGATTAACAGACTGTTGTTTCTACTGTCAGTGTTTCGATTACAAAGAACGTTTTAGTCAGAACAACTGATTATACATTTGTACAATAGAAATGTAAATTGAAACTGTTTACATTGTTTGCAATATGTATAAATATACATGGATAATACAGTGTACGGACCTATGTTTCTTTCTTTGTGTGCTGTGGATGTTCAGTAGACATGCAGATGTTAAAGATGGAAAAAGTAACTGGAAATATTTGAAAACTTTACTGAAAACAGTTTTAACCCTTTCCCCTAGGAAAAGATGAATCCTAACACTGAGTTCCACATTGAGAATTTAAATGCAGCAGTCTTTGATTTATTTTTTGCTGGAACAGAGACTTCAGCGCTGACATTGAGATATGGTTTTCTATTTCTACTAAAATATCCAGAAATTCAAGGTAATTTTTTTTTACCAATTAAAGATTTTATTCTTTATATGACAAAAATGAAAAAAATCGTTAAACTTTTTGTAAAATATCATTTCTGCGATTAAAATTCTTTATAATTTTCTTCTATGGTACCATGAAAAGCATTTTACCCCTTGGACCTGAAAAACTCCAGTATACTCTGTAACTTATAATTGTGCTGTAGAAACAAAATGGATGAAATCATGTCTAGTTCTAAATGAGGATGTACCTAAAGCACCATGGGTCCCAGGTGGATCTTCCTGAAGGCTCAAGACAGGAAAGCTCCTGAAATAATGAATGTATCTTTCCAGTTAGTCAAGGCACATCTACTACTAAAGACATCCCTGACACTGAATCAAGTAATGAAGGTAACATATTGACAGTGGTAGACTACTTCCTGGAAGGAATTGTAATGATAAAAGTGATGGATGGATTCTATTCTCACCCTAAAATACAGCTGTTGTTCCCTAGAAGCTGAAATTAAATGTATTCAGCACCAATCAGCTGAAATTCCTTCTAGTAAAGATGATAGATACGTAAATAGTTTTTTTAGGCAAACATAGTGTATTTTAAGAAAATAATCTTAAAGTTGAAGTTTTGTAAACATTGGATTTATATTAGTCATGAAAACGTTTATTCAGCTTGAATTAGTAGAAAGCCATAATTGGTAGCAAGCAAAACGTTTGTAAATAAATAACCAATCTGCAAAAGGTGCTACTAAAGGGGTATTAATGACCAATATACAATAGAAAAGAGAGTTTGAATTAGTAATTCATTCATAGGTAAGTAATTTCCTGTTGTTTACCTATTTCTTCCTCAGAGTAATGCAGCATCCCTACCTCACTTTACAGCTAAGATTGTAGATACACTTGAATGCACACTCAATTCAGAATGGATTAAGGAATATGCATATTTGAAAATGTTGACAACTTTTTATTGGAATCCGTTTGTATTTATATGGATCTTACTAAAACATTTGATTTCTGCCTGTATATAGGCCATCTAATTAAATAGTCCAATTTGGGAGTGACTTACTGTCTATAATTCACCCTGCTACAGTCTTTAGTTCTGATTAATCGTTTAATTGCCACTGACTGAGCAGTTATGTATTTCTATACAGTAATAGGCACTGACCAAGCACTTGTGTACTTCTATACTGTAATAGGCATTGACCAAGCACTTATGTACTTCTATACTGTAATAGGCACTGACCAAGCACTTATGTACTTCTATACCGTAATAGGCACTGACCAAGCACTTATGTACTTCTATACCGTAATAGGCACTGACCAAGCACTTATGTACTTCTATACTGTAATAGGCACTGACCAAGCACTTATGTACTTCTATACAGTAATAGGCACTGACCAAGCACTTATGTACTTCTATACAGTGACAAAATGGCACTTTGAATGGAATTGTAGGCTTGCTACTGAACTGCATGAAAGCATCCAGTTTTCCCTCTTTTGTGCACAAATAAGGCTATGTGACAAACAGGACACATGAGAATTATTGCTTCCTTGAAAGCAAAAGTATAGCGTGTTCGATGCATCTCACAAATCTTGGAGAAGTTATATCCTGCTCAGGATAATGACATTTATACAAAGCTTCAAAGCAAGTAATGTTGAAACATGATGATTCAAGAAACCCTTCACATCAGAATACAGCAACTTTCACTTACCCAGAAGAGGATGAAGTAAGGATCCTCATCCATGTGGGCTCAGTGACTGTAAATTGGGATTTCCAGGTGGGCATTTCAATCAAGAAACTAATGAACCTAGAAAAGAAAGAAATCCAATTGTCACTACATTCAAATTCACTGGCAGATTATGTCAGAGTCAAGTGGATCCCTAAAGGGCTGAGGATTGACAAAAACCCTAATTTCTGTAAGGATGATCTTATTCTTGTACAGAGATGGGAAGGAAATCTTGTTAGCACCCTCTAGTGGCGGATCGCTTCTTTCCTACTCGGTTCCAAATTAGATTAGTTTGTTTTGGGGCTGGAGGATCAGTACAGATGAGACATACAACAGCTCTTCTGTTAAAATCCCAAATTTATTGAAGAACAAGCACAAGGTTATATAGACAAAACTACACAAAAGCAGCAGCCCCTGGACACTGCCCAGCTCTTGTTATCTCACTGAACTATACATTATTTGGCTAATGGTCCCGGGGGCTGTTACACAGCCTGCATAACTCTAGGGTTAGGAAAACATACCTTTTATGGTCAAATGCTAAAGTTATAGTTAAGCAGAAAGTTCTATCTAGACATATCAATAAACATTCCTTGCATTCTTCTTAAAGACACAGGCACGGAGTTGCACCATTAAACTATAATAACACAGACTCAGTAATACATGTATATCTATATGCAATCATGTCCATAACAATCTCAACAAGTGCAGCTTGGATGTGATGTTGCTAACTATTAATAACGGCACTTTGCATAAAATTGTAGCCTTACTACAGTACTGCACAGAAACATCCAGTTTTTCCTTTTTTTATTTTTTACACAAATTCCCAATATGTCATACTTTTCAGGCTTCTAGCATTAGTCAGCAAGCAATTTAACGGTTTATAGTTATTTTTTTATATTAAATTTATCCTAATCAACTATTCAAACCCCTCCCTTCTTCCCCAGGTTCATTGATAAATTACAGCTCTCTTTCTCTATATATGTAGACTTGCCTTCCCCTCAGATCCCTAGATTAACATTCCTCCAGCTTCCTAACCATCCCCTGCCCAAGCACCTCTACAGTCCCTATTCAGTTTCAGTGCAACCCTATCGAACAGTCTGTAGCCAAAATGGAAGTTGGTAAGAACCCTAACCTCTATTTCCTACACCAGTTCCTGAGCCACTAGTTTACCTCCCTAATCTGCAGCTGCCTCTTTCATTATCCTGTCTTTTCCTCTGATCATTAATACTCCTGCTGGGAGCAGGTTTGGCCTGCTCCGTGCACATATTTCCCTTTTTACTGGAATAGACATTCTACTGGCTGTCAAAGGAAGTGTCTAATGTTGTGTAATTCTATACTACATTCAGTCATGCAGGTTTGAACACTGAATATTGTATTGGTCTTTCTCTTTAAAGGGTGATGTTGGCATGTCTGCACCAACTTTGCGTGCCACACACCAATACTGCCCTTTCTCGTCTTAATTCCTTTTCTCTCTCTGCCCCTCACATCTGGAATTCTATACTCCTTTATCTTCATCAGGAACATTCCTTCCGCACTTTCAAAGCCAAACTGAAATCCTACCCTTTGGGGCACTAGCACTGATATTTATCAATGATTTTTATGTATATATTTTATTTAATACTTAGCCATTTATGGTTAATATTTGTATTTATTTTTTTATGGACTTGTGTTTCAACACATTGTCACAGCTCTTATCACCCAATTCCTCCCAATTAGAGTGTAAGCTCTATGGGGTGGGGACCTCCAACCTCTTGTTTGCACCTCAACATAGCACTTAAAGTGATGTATCCTTGTGGTCTTATTAATGCATTTTTCCCATGTCTGTATTTTATTTTTATTCTGATCTGTACAGTGCTGCGTATGTTTTTGGCACTTTATAAATAAAATTATACATAAATACTAGTGTTGCCAGATCATTGCCATTAATTTGGACACCTGTAATGTATAAATTTTGCCCGGGGGCTGTGAATTAGAAGCACATTGCATTGGTAACTATTATAGCTTTATAGTATATGTTTTCTATTGCTCACACTAGTTAACCCTTTATCCATTTGTTTCTTTACAACTTTTGTTAATTTTACTGTGTATGTGATTATAAATTACAAGATACAATGGTTATAGCTATATACTGTAGCTAAGGGTTATATTTTCCAGCTTTAACTCAGACCACTAATAAAATACCCAGTCTTGCA
>WMED01020978.1:1551-12031 GCA_019650415.1 Pipa parva
AGCTGCGGCTGTAGTAACCTCCCAGCCAGCCAGCACTGTAAAACAAACAAAAAAAAAATGCTAGGGGCGCCCCTCTGGGCAGGCGACGCCCCTAGCTTTTGCCTACTCTGCCTAATGGCAGAGCCGGCACTGCCCATCATGCAACCTGGAAACTTCTATTATTTTGAAAGAATACCAAGTGAAATTAACTGAGATTACCTCCAAGGCCAAGATGGGGGTTAGGTCAGGAGATTCCAAGCTAATACAGGAAAGAAAATATGGTATGGTCCAAGTATAATGCTTTCTACTGATCTCAAAAGATCCCTGGATTACTCAGATGTTTGCTGGACCCAGCAGGAACAGCAACAATAGGAGGTAGATGTAAAGATTCCCACACCTCTTCAACAGGAACACATTAACTCAAAAATGATGAACTATCAAAAGGATTGCAAATCTATGTCTGGCTGGCAGCAGATAGAAAAACATGCAGTTTTATATATATATAGGTAGACTCCCTGGTGTGCCCTATAATAATCTACTCATTCTCTGTTTTTGTATAAAAGGAACATATTTAGTTAGCATATTCTCTCTCTCTCTCGCTCGCTCTTCATCCTTTTGTTGCATTTTTGAATACCACCTAATTAGGTCTGCTATGGGGCTGAAAATGGATTAAACCTTAACATAACGTATTATCACAGTGCACTGAATTACAGGGAGAAATAACAGGTTTCTTTCCATTTTTTTTTTAACTATTTCAGCTGAATAACCCTCTCACAAAATTAAAATTATTTAAACTAAACATGAGAAATAGATGAAGAAAGTCAACAGTGCAATCTTAATTTAGTCTACTTATTTAGACTGTAAGCTCTATGGGGCAGGGACCCCCAACCTCTTGTATCAACTGCAACCTGGCACTTAAAGTGATGTATCCTTGTGATATTATATTGTATTGTGTAATGCACTTTTCCCATGTCTGTATTATATTTGTATTGCTGAATTGTACAGCGCTGCGTAAATTTGTGGTGCTTTCTAAATAAATTTATACGCATACATACTTCGAATGTATAAATACTAAAGTATAGATGACTTTGACAGACCACTGATTTACAAGGAAAAATACTTATTAATACAAAAATAAAAGCACAGATGAGTCCAAGTATTAGTTGTCACTCTGAAGGTCCACTGGTCTGTTTTTATTTTCATTGTGATTCTTTTGCAGAAAGAGACAAGGTCAATGAGTCAAAAACTCCCATGATTCTCAGCAGAGGCAGGAAACTGTTTACAAAATTATGAATTTACAGAGCTCCACAAACTAATGTTCTTGGCCTCTGCCATTGTATACATACAGTAGTGATGTTATTTTGTGTGAACTCTTTGGATTTTCTGTGGTCAAACAAGCCAAAAGTATGAGGAAAGCTGTAGCTTCGGTTACTGTTAATACCAAGCAGGTTTCTCCCATTACCAGGAATCTCCTGATATGGGAGTTGTATAGGGAACATTGACATTGACTCGAGTCTCCTCGCCGGGAGGGGAATCCCTTTAATACGCATGCTGATGTCCGCGTGCAGGACTACGCAAACACTACGCGCCTCACTTCGGAGCTTTCTGAATTCGCCCCTTAATATTCCAAACTAATCAGCTAAATAGGAAGAAGGCAAAAGACACCAGGGGCTTTTGTAAAAAAAAAAAGAGACTATAAATTAAAAAAAAACAACTTGAAAAATAACTTCGATATATTACAATAATAGTTTATTTAACAATGGCAATTAGATGGCCAAATAACCACTGATGACTGGACTCTCCCTTTAAATACACTTCGCCCAGGATGAATTTGCACATGGAAAGCTGGGAAAACAGAAAAAAACTTTCTGCTGATGATTAAATATGCTATAAATGGAATAAAATGTATATTAAATCGTATTTAATAAAAGGTGGTAATTAGCATAAATAAATAAATGTAATTTTTTTTTTTACATTTTTCAGACAGACCGTTCCTTTAAAAGAATCATATGAGATGAAAAGATCTGAATATTTTGACTTTATATAATATGCCAGGAAAGTGCTGCTTGGTTAAAGTTAATGTTTATTTTCACACACTGGGAGGCAATGACAGATGGTCTGCGTGGCTGGCAATGTGACAGATCCTGTGCAGTGAAAGTACCTTACATGACTTTGTGCTAAGGCCTTGTGAAAGTATATGATTTTTTGTTATGCTGACATATTACACAGCACTTCACAGAGTTTAATCAATCACTCCAGTCTCTATGGAGTTTACAGTCTAATTTTCCAAAACAATGACACTTGGATCAGCGCCAGTTCAGTCAGATTCCAATTAAATTACTAATATGTGAGAGAAAGACAGATGTACCGGAACTAACCCATGTAAGTGTGGTAAGAACATACAATCTCCATGTAATAATGCTATGGGTCAAATCGAACCCAGAACTCCAGCCATGGGCAGTTTTGGCCCTATTGATGCCCTGGGCGAACCGCCCTTTGACCTACCTCCGTACCCCTCCACCCCACGACACCCCCCTGCCCCCCACTCACCTCCTCCAGCATTGTACCTCCTCTAAAGCTCTTCTTCACAATGAGGTAAGTTGAATGCGATGGAGCTTCTTAGATGGTTTGGCAGCTGCAGAATCCACAGCGAAGCAAACAAGGAGCGCTGTCGCATTCAACTTACCTCATTGTGGAGGAGCGCTTAGAGGAGGTGCATCGCTGGAACGCTGGAGGAGGTGAGTTTAATTAGCTATGGGCGATGTGGGCGACAGCGCCCTTCAAATAGATTGCGCCCTGGCCAGTTGCTCACATCGCCCATAGCTAAAACCGGCCCTGACTCCAGCACTTACATACAGTACTTATATAATAGAAATGAAATATACAGCAAGCATGCAGATCCATTAAATAGCTGTATATTAAATATCCTACCTGGTCCTATGGAACCTTGTAATATACATAGAAATGTATTTCCTGTGTCAGTATCAAACAAAGGTAAAACTTACCTGTTATATTAGAAAACAAACAAGGCTTCTGCTTACTATCCAATATTTCACAATTTAGTTGGCCAGGTTAAAATGATGACATCACTCAAAGTCGTTCTGGTGTTTTGGAATTAGGGGTGCCTAGAGAATCTCATGAGACAGTGTTTTAAATCTAATAGGAAGCTAGGCTGGCTAATGGTAGATAATCGCTCTTATTAGACTGCCAATATGAAAACTAATTTTAAGGAAACAGATCCCTGTCTCGTGGACCTTTAGCTCTGGAAAGGCTCTAGGTAAGAGCCTAGGGTGTCTAAAGCATAATTTAGTTTTGTCTAGAGGCCCTCAGTTGGCCCTCCAGTCATTAGGCCATCTAATACGATAGAACTATTCTGATTTATTATTTGTCATTGAGTAAAGCCTAGATAAAAGTTCTAGGTTCATAAATACATTCACTTGTATTTAATGGAAAAATATGCATTTAAAAAAACCCCCACAAAGGAATCCTTAAGTAGAAATGTATTATTAAATGATAAGGCAAACCTTCAGAAAATATTATCTAGGTTTTCCTATCGTGATGTTAAACATGCATTTCATTTGTAACCATTTCTGTTCTATTAACTGCATTTTGGCACGTTTAGTTATTCATCTAATTCCATTGGTTTAAAGATTTGTTTAAAAAGATTATTTACATATTTAACAGGAAAGGTTATTGGCCACTAGATGGTGCTTTTTTTTCCTTTAATTTCTTAAGATTTTGTAAACCAAGGCAAACAATTTTACTATTTCTCTGGAAATTTAGTATGGTAAAGGGCTATTTTTCATAGTCTAACAAAAGTTTGGTGGTCAACAATGGGGGGAATAAAGAGAGTATATTAGGGTATAAATGGGTAGCTGATTGTTCAAAGTGTAATGTGGCAGCAAAGCAGTTAGAAAATACTGAAAAAAAGCAAGCATGAGGAGTTCTTGTTTGTTTGTCGATCCAATAAACTAATATATTTGTTAATCTGCCATTTATCTGGTCTGAATGATAGGTATATAACTGGACTGGACTGGCCTTTCAGACATATGGAGAGACTAACCTTGACTTTGACCTCCCTAGTCAAGGATTGTCACAGGTTACATCACCCCAGGAATTGCACTGTAAGGCCAGAAAGACTTGGTTTTACTTCCCAGTGAAATGCAGTAGGCTTCCTTACACACAACCTTACGCTGTGCTCACATTTTGCACAAGATTTATTCTGATGGATGGCATTTGTAAAAAAACTTGGTGCCCAACTAGTACAGCTCAAATCAAGGGGGGAATTCATGTAGCAACACCAAGCATATTCCCTTCAATGCAGAAATACTTGTCAACCAATCAAAAATCCTCTTTTACTAGTGTACCTGGACAAGGCCCATCAAATCTAATTGCTGACTGGATATGATGGGTTATTTCACTAGAGTAAATGTCATATTCTATAACCATTGTTTTCTGCTGAAAGTAAAATCCAATTTTTTGGAGAGAAAAATAAACACTACTTCATTGATGCAGTTTATCTATAGTCTGTTCTAAAGAATAGTCAAGAGAAGATGAATAATCCAGATGATGTCCCGTTCATTGTGATGTACATACTGCGTAAAAATAAACCACTTGTCAATAAGTACAAAAACTGATGAGGAAGGCATGAGAAGATTCTCCTCCTGTTCGTATTTTCACAAGTCTTGTCAAATTGATTCATTGCTTCTTTAGGAAAAAATTTTGTAGATAGTTTTGACTAAAACTTTAATTTCCCTTAGGCAATATTATATGCCATATAAGCCTCAAACGATATGGGGCATTCCATTCAACACTTGCTTCTGTAATTGCGTGGGTTTTTCCTAACACCCTTGTTGCTGTGATGTAAGAAAATCCTTTATCATTTGCACCCAATATCGTATTCCCTTTGACTTTGTCCATCTGCATTATGAATTTAAATCTGACTCACTCTAGTTCCAGACACTTGGTGAGTGTATTCAGTAATGTGTACAGCTGTCACATAAAGCAATATATGGTTTAAATATACATCACAGGGCTCAGTGAAAGCCATTTGAGTAATAACCTTTTAATTTGTATATTCTTACAAAAGATAAAAAACACAGTTGCACTTTAATCATAATTCATGCCTTTTAACATACACTATAAATTAGGTGCCAGCATTTTTTTATAAATATAACCAACCAATGAGGTACTTTGAAGAGATCCCACTTCCATTCTAGGTAAAAGGATGAGCGACGTGTCCCATTAGTTTGGACATGTTTTGTCTTTTTCCCTAATAACATGTGATCACTTTAGCCTCTATACAAGGTAAAAGGTTATCTGCAAGCTACAATATTTGCTGAGTTTACTATTGGAAGAATAGTCAATGACATCCCACACACTGGGGTTTTAGAATTTTACTCAAGCTCTTGCTGGTACTGAACATCACTTCTAGACTGTCAGGGTTGATACTCAGCCCTGCCCCTTCTCTGTAGTCTGGCGTCAGTGTCTGTTGTGGTTGCTGTCTTCCCCTAGCTGCTATAGTCGTGGGCGGTGCAATCCTTTGGTGCATAAATCTCCACAGATGTCTTGGATAGGCAACGTAAGAAAACGTCATTGCATCGCAGATGCATATCTAAGACAATCAGTTGGTAATGCTGGTGCCCGATTACCAGACTCCTTAGATGATCCTGGGTGTGCTTCTGATTCCTGCTCTTGTTTTCTTATATATGACCTTGGCCTGTTTCCCGTTCTCGTTTGATCTCTACCTGCTTTGACCCTCTGCTTCGTTTCCTGACTATGCCTTCTTGCCGCAAGCCTTGACCTCTGCCTGTTATCCAACTATTCATCTAGCCTCCATTGTTTTTCCTGACCATCCATGTTAAGGAACCCTAGGTGCCATGACCTGGGTATAGCACCACAGCAAAGACCATACCTCCTTGTGGAGACTCTGGGTGAAGACCAGGTATACCTTAGACTTAGCAAACAGGCAGTTTTTTCTTCTCATGCAGCCTGACTTGCAGAACAGAAAGAGGAGGGGGAGCGAGGGAGGAAAATGTCAACTCTCAGGAAAACTAATTAAGGGAAACAAGCAGCAAGTATTATTTCTTCCCTAAAGGTTTTTTTCAACTATTTGTGTCAGCAATTGGCATAGCATAAAGTAGTTTTATATGTATGTGTGCAGTTATATCCGCACTATTGTGCCCCTTTAGCAAAACAACTACTGTACTATGTTTTCTTGCATTTTTATAAAATTAAAAGGTCCTACATAAACAAGTGTAACACTATAGTTACTGTAAGTCTTCTATTGGTGTCCTACAACTTCCATAATACTCTAAAAAATTCAACTCCAAATCAAGTGAACATTTCAACTAACAGGTACCTGAGCTAGCTTAATCTACAGGGTAGGTCTCATGAGGACTGAGAAGTGTGCATTAACCTCTTATGCACAAAACACAAAAAGATGGGCACCTGTCAAATTGTAGAAAAGTTTATTTACAATAAAAGATAGCTTCAGATACTCCAGTTAATCAAAAATAAATACACTTTCCACTTTTGTCCCCACCCTTTAGGTAGAATAAACCCTGTAAGTAGTATGAGGCATATGGTTGATGTTAAACTCTTATTGATTGAATAGAGATTGATAGATTTGACGGCTTTTAATCCCATTAAAGAGTATTACAAATGTTAATGGTTGGGTTGTTAATCAGTGATAGATCATACATCACCGCCTTTCTTTGATGGAGAAAAACTTTAGCAACATATCAGTAGCTTTTTTGAAGAACCCCGAATTATTCTTCCAAACCTACCTTCCATTATAGCCATGACTGTTATACAGCACATGGGACAGATATACCCAGGTACTGGCCTGTCTAAAACTTTTCATTGGGGTAAAAAGATACCTATTTCTAGATAAATACCTAACTCTCACCTTTGAGATGTTTAACCTAAAACACCTACCCTCACAACTTGCATGGATTCTCCCACCACACCAGGGGAAGCTCAGATATCTCTCCCACTGTGTCAAATCAAAAAGGTACAGATCATTGAGCCCATTTACATTTATTAGGGTGAATGTAAAAGGATCCACAAACTAGCCTATATGCATATATATATAACAAAGTAAGGCTAAAAACGTCATAATACATTATAAGAACATTGATTTCCTAATCTAACTACAAACAATATTTTGCACTGTGCAATATGTTAATTTTTTTAAAATTTCATTTAATAAACTGTTGAGTGCTGGTGAATTTTGTGTGTTTATACTTGAAATGAATGGAAGGAATATGTTGAGCTACTGACCTCTGAGCCCAACCCTTTAGCTGGGGGTGCAAGAGTAAGTAATATGTAGTGGGTCAGTGACTGACCCTTTACCTTGCCCATAACTTTTTAGTGGTGGAGGTGGTGGTGGTGTAGGGGCCTAATATAAATAAAACAGGGGCCCATGTTAGAACCTAATGGCCCCTAACTAGTGTTGGGGTGCCAGATCCTACTTGATAGGAAACTGCCTAATACAGGTCTATTGCACAGTTCCCTGGTATGTGCTATTTGCAGGTTTTCTGACTTTTTTGATAATATGTAATGCATGCAGTGTTTTATAAATACAGTTAGTCCTCGGGTTACAACAGTCTCGAGTTACGTCGTTTCGGGGTTACAACGCTTTATACAATGCCATGTTCCGACTTACACGGTTTCGTGACGTAAGTCGAACTGCATGCAACCATGCCTTGTTCCGACTTACACGGTTTTGTGACGTAAGTCGAACCGCATGCAACCATGCCTTGTTCCGACTTACACGGTTTTGCGACATAAGTCGAACCATACTGTATGAATGTATGATCCGACTTACATCGAAATTCGGTTTACGACGCCGCGTAAGAACGGATCAACGACGTAAGTCGAGGCCTACCTGTACATACAATTACAATATTTATTAAAATCAGGTATTTTTTTCAGTTTGCTTTGCCCACATTTTCCTGAATTTTTGACTATTATGAAAAAAATGGCTTGAAAAGGAGTTAAAACACTTTTTTTATTGTGTATTTGGTGCTATTTAGATAAAATTTTTATGGGATTTGCTAATTTACACCTAACCACTGCTCCATAGGGAATAATAGTTTATGATAACAGGTTTTTTTATAGCAAAATCAACATAAAAAAAAAACAGTTGATAAAAATGGGTAATTGCTTTGGTCTGTGCTTCTATATATATATGTACTACTTTCTGCCCATGCTTAAATACCCCCATGTAATGAATATAACAATGGGGCCCCGGCTCCCCTAAGTTCCACCCCTGCATGTAATGTTATTTAAAAAGAGTTTAAATAATTAATGAGCCAGACTTTGACTCTTGTTGTGCTAAAATCTGTTAAACTGTCTCACACCTAAATGAATCATTGGTGACGACAAAGCATAGTGAAGTTAAGAACATAAATCTCTGACAAACTGTATATATTTGCAGCACCAATTGGAAGCATTTTGTGCAGTAAAGCATAGACTATTTAACTGCCAAATCCTTGCAGATAATATATTTAAATTAAGCTGCTGTAACATCTTGTAAATCTTGTGTGTAGTTAGTGTCAACAAAAATAGTAGAGGGTTGCAGATTCTGATGGAGCATTCTTAATTTAGCGTTCGGAGTCAATGCGCTTAGACAGCTCATGTCAGGTATCCTCAGGCAATTATTTCCACGACAGTAAATAACCTCATGAATGAACTTTAAACACAAGCAACTGACTGTTTTTAAAAATAAAAAATTCCGAATCTTTACACTTTGAGTGAAATTGATTAAACTCGGAAAGACCGGTCTCGGTCTTTCAGAGTTTATTGCGCAACATTCCAGTGCGAGTTTTTCAATTTTTTTCAATCTCGAGTTGTTCGATCACAATTTTTCAATGGAAAGGTAGTCATACTTTACATTAGTATTATACTTAACATTAGTAGTACGGCTACCTTTTTATCGAAAAATCGAAAGAGAAAAACGCCATTGAAAATTTGCACAGTGATCTCACGGGAACACTGCGAGATCTCAAGTGGTCTTTCCGAGTTTTTAATACATTTCGCCCCTTTATTTGATCAACCTACAGTATATTATGCTTTCCTTAAATACAGAACTATACAATTATAAGGGGACATTATCACTATATAAATGTTGTGACTGTATATCCACATGAAATATTTTTGTAGATAAATTGTGCCAGAAAAAAACCCACCAAACGACAATCTTGTGAGTCATTAGCCAAAATTCAAATTGGTGATAAAGAATCAGAAAAGAAATATTTCCTATTTGTACCATTTGTAACTTAGGGGCGTATTCACTAAAATCCAAATTGTTGCCTACATATTTGCATAAAAAATTCACCAGGTAAAGACAGTCGCAATAGGCTGCTACTGTCGCAGTCGCGTCTTTATAATGAAAATATTGTCGCAGTTGCGACTTTATTATGGGAAAATTTTCGCCATCTTAACTTTAAAAAGTTGCTGTGACTTTACAGTGGGGAAATTGTAGTGGATTTACTATGGGAATCTGCTGTTTGTGAATTCGACAGTCGAATTCGCACCTTAGTGAATAATCCCCCTTAATCAGCTGCAGCATTTGTAAAAAAAATGCAAACTTTTAAGTTAAATTCATGAATTTGTATTGCTTCTGTCACATCTTTACTGTTAGCAGCCATGTTGTTAAACAGACCTCGCCAGTTCTATTGTTTTCTATGGTGCTATAGATGATCTGAAAACTGGTTTGCATTTCTCTAAAAGATGTTGGGGATTGAGATCTTATTTTGGGGCATATCTAAAATGAGGCAAAATGACTGTTTTCTCAGTTGATTTTGCCTTGATTATTTTATCTATTAAATAAAAATCACAAAATGAAAAAGTCAGCGACTGTCTTCATACATCTTCTACCAGTATAGATTATTTTTCCACCGTCTGGAATTCTATATTTAAAAACTAATCTTCAATCCTACCTGCTCGAACACAACACTGTTTTTAACGACCCGTGTCTAATGTTATTTCAGAAAGTTGTTTCTGCTTAGATAGGAATTTATTGGAAACGAATTATTTAACCAGTTTTGTGATTATATAGCCCTTTTGTGTGTCTTCCTTCCTATTAGATTGTAATCTCTATGGGATAGGAATCTTTAATGCCTGGCAATGAAATAGTGGTGCATATTCGTATCTCTGTTGTGAGCCCTTTTCCCATGTCTGTGTATAATAAATGTATTGTTTTAATGCTGAGAGTACCAGAGGTGGGTAGGAACGAGTTACATTTACTCAGTTTCATTTACTCAAGTAATTTTTTGGAAAAATTGTACATGTGAGAGTAGTTTATTGTAAAAAGACTCTTTTACTTGATTAAATCTTTGGTGAGAAAAATGCTACTTTTACTCCGTTACACCGCGCGCTACTCTTCATAATGAGAATATTGTCGCAGTCACGACTTTACTCTGTAAGAAAATACGTTTCCAAAATTTACTGGTAGAAAAGTTTTGCAAAAAGACCAGTTGTTTATTGCTGAAGT
>WMED01020980.1:0-12030 GCA_019650415.1 Pipa parva
ATAATGTAGAAAATGTGCAATCTGTGATGACATACTCACTTTCACATTTTTAAGTAAACATAATCTGGCCTCTGCAGAGTTAAACATATGGTCCCACGTATACTATATTTGCAATGAGTGTCAGCTTAGAAAAGGCAGACTATATGTTAGGGAAATAAAGACAAATGTTAAAGTGCACCCGTCACTTCAAAACTCTAATACTAATTTAGGTTCTACTAATGAAATAAACATTTTTGTAAATAGATATGTATTTAAAAACATGTTCCTTTATACAGCTCTTTTATAGCTCTTCCAATGAGATCCCTTAAATCACAATCTAACAGGGATCATTTAGTCCAGCCCAGCCCACCTGACTCAGGATAGAAAAGTCAGGCTGACAGGGAAGATGACAGAGAGAAATGCTGTATAAAGGTACATTTTTTTAAATACATATATAGTTACAAAAAGATTTATTTCATAGTAGAACCTATACCAGTATTAGTTTTGAGGTGACAGGTGCACTATAACAACATTTTAATTTCAAATGTTGCCATTTAAACACTGTTGCCATTAAAAACAATGTGCACACAAGTTAACACTGGGAGCTATTAAATACAAGCTGGAAAAATATCAGGATGTACAGAGGAATCTTTCACTATATAAAGACCAAACATATGGGAGGTGCTTCTAACTTTATTCTTTCTCATTGAGCCTTGAATAAGTTATTGACTGGACAAAGATTCACTTTATTCCTGTGCAGAAGTAAGAAAAAACTGTAATGCAAGCCCCCTCCCCCAAAACCCTTAAAGGCCTACAAATATGAATGTAGGAATGTTCCAGGCTAGGTACATCAAAAAATATGAGCTAGTTGTTTAAAGAATGGGAAAAGTGGAGGACAAACACATACAACATTAGAGGAGATTCTCTCAAAAACTAGCAAGGCTTGTCTTGCGTATATCTCACAGCAGACCCAATAACCCTATACCATATGCCCCAAATAGAAACAGAGTCTGCTGGGAAGATATTTCTATAGCCAGAGCAGATGCAGTACACTGGGTAGGAACAGTAACTTATACCTAAGAGTGGGAGAGAGGGCAGTCTACTCCTGAAATTGAGATCAGTCTAAGGGGATTGTATCCTTATACCCTGAATATTAAAAAATCAAGAAAAATAAAGTCTGTGAAAGCCATTCATTGCCATCCACTAAAATATCCAATACAGCTTGGTGGATTCCAGTATATGTATTGACATATCCCCTCAAAATACAAAATATACTTTATATAAAAGGAGTGGTTCTCTCCTCCTTAACTCACGGCAGATAATAATTGTGCACAGGCACAGTTGCTGTTAATACAGAATTACAGCAATTAATGCAAGCTTCTATTTTTATTTTTTTACAGTGGAATGTGGCATATTCTCCACAAATCATCACCTCTTTCTATACAACCATGTGTGTGCGGCTATGTAGAAATGGATCTGTTAAACCAACGGATATGTCAATTCCCACAAACAAGAAAACACACAAAGAATGAATGTTCAGTGCACACAATAAGATCTGCTTGTATAGGCTGTGGTCTGTAGGAATTACAAGTATACTTTATTTTTAACACCATGAGTGGTGTCCTTATGGCTGTTTAAGCATCAAACTTTCTTACAAAGTCCTCTATCAAAAATGATTGCAACAATATTATATAGAAATCTCTCCCATCTTCTTTTTCATCAAAAATAACCTTGATATCCTTCCAAACAACCATCCAAACATGCATTAATGTAAGTACTTAGCACCTTTATGTTGTGACTTAATAGTGTCTAGTTATCTGTCTGGAACAACGCAATATGATATTGTATAGACAAGATTCACTTAAGTGTTTGTGTAGCACTTTGCATCAAATTTACTCTTGAGAAGTATTTTAATGACTAAAACTCCTTAGTACATATAGCAATTGTGCAGCAGGTGGTGTTCCTAACAAATCTATGCCTTTTATGTGCAACAACAAGAATAATACTGACTCCCCTGACTTTATATGTCTATAGAGTTCCTTTCAAGCTCATACTTTAGTAAATGATTAGAAGATTCACAGTATGCACCCATTTTATTTTATTTTAAATGTCAGCAAACCTGCTGATATACTTAGGTAATACATATTTCACAGGCATGCTATGCCTGGCATAATAACTGAATAATAAGGTAAGAAATGGTCTTTCAGAATATCCTGTCTTGTCCATGGTTATGATTACAATGGCTCATTCATTATAAACCCAGCCATCAGGTGTTCATTACCAAATGCTAAGTTTAAGAAGCTCATGGGAGTGAACAGAATGGATACACAGTTCTTTATTAGGACTACACTAGACACATTTTCCCATACACAATGTAAGTCTCAGACAAGCTGACTGAACAACAAATGGTTTGTTTGTGGTAGTCATGAAAAAGACTATGAAATGCTAAACTGCATTAATATGGGCATTCTGTCTACAATCTAAACATTAAGGGGGAATTCACCATTCAGTGAAGTGAGCTCTGAAGTCTTCAGCTCACTTCACAAATGGTATTATGTGCACGCGGATGTCCTGCGTGCGGACATCAGTGAGCACATAATACCATTTGTGAAGTGAGCCAAAGGCTTCGGAGCTCACTTTGCTGAATGGTGAATTCCCCCCTCAGACTGACTGGGAATTACTTAAGGAAGGACCAGTAACACTCACAAATAAAAATTATGATCTGGATTAGCATGGGAGTTATTTAATTACAGCACTTTGTAAAACTGTTATTATTGAAGTTGAACTCATGATTTGTATTATGTTCTGTTTTCATCTTTACTGATAGCAGCCATGTTGTTAAACAGATCTCACCCAGTCCCATTGTCTTTTATGGTGCTTTACATAATACAAATAAGGAATTTCACGTAAAAGCCCAATTTTAAGAATTTTTGAAAGCACAGATTGAATATATATATATATATATATATATATATATATAATATAATAGTAACTATAAATGTATTTGAAGCATTTGCTTTTGTTGGTGTTAGTGTCCTTATATTGAAGGGATTTACTTTTATTTTTTGGGGTTATTTTTAAGATAGATAAACAATGATGACAGGTCACTGGCCGATAAGATCTATTCCACGGAAATAACACTGATCTGGTTGTATGCTCACTGCTTAGTACTGATGACCAGATTTAATGGAACTCTGTCCTGGTTTTAGCTGTGGAGTACTGAGTGACAAGTTCAGTTTAAATGTGGTTTAGCATAGTCACATACAGGAAGGAACATTTTAAGTTTTGTCACCAGGTTTTTTACTACAACCACATACGATTTCTTGTGGGGAAAACAAAACTTTAGTTACTGCTGGTAAGTGAATGAAGGCTCAGGCTATTTCAAGGGATTTGTCTGCACACAAGTCACAGCACTTGATTGAAATACTGAGTGGTGCACTGGCCTAAAGGTTGGAATTGAATATGAGTGGGAACTGCCATGTTTGCTCAATTCAGGTATGGCCTCCTCCACTGACAGCAAAATGCTGCTGGTAATTGGATAATGTCTCAGTTGAGGCAAACACAATGGCAGCCTGTACTCATCAAGCAGTGGAGGTTTTTTCCCCAGATAAGCTGTATCCACAGTTTTTTTTTAAAGATAAATTAAAGGGGACTTACATTTTACATAGAAACAAACTAAATATTCAATGCAATCCTTTCTGAGGCAATGTCATCCTTATATAAACATTTGCAACTAATTTCATCTGCTGCCTTCTCAACCCATTTAGTGGCTTAATTACCTTAAACATAAAATGGTACTACCTGCTTCCATAGGGATTAAATAATCAATATGCATCTTGCCTTTATAGAAATTTCTAGATTATTCCCAGTTCCCAAATTAGAAAAAAAAAAATTATAGTTGACTGATGATTGGAGATAAACACCTGCAATTAATTCACAACAAATCCCAAACAATATAGATTTGAACCCTGTCAAAGTGTTTGGAAATTAATATTTTAATAGATAAAGCATGATTTTAGTGCTGACACTAGGTGCTCATGTATTATAAGCTTCTCTAAATCCTGGGCACTGGCAGCTACCTACTATCTGGGGAGGGAGCAAGGGAGCCTCTCAATATACAGGTACACCTCAACTCCTTTGTGATACATTAATGTGAAGACACCATTACACACCATTCACAGCCGTGTGAATCCTTTGTTTCACTCAGCCCTTTTCAGAGGGCAGAGAGGGTGGTTTAAAGCCTCCTTCTCTATGTATTACTGGGGTGTAAAAGGAGGAATCTGGCAGGTATACATAAGCTGGCTGGCTGGCATTTAGCATGCCCGCGAGTCTGTGATTTTAGCTCACCTTTAAGTGGCATGAGAAAAATATGAAATAAAGTGCAAATGAGAAAAAAAAAAAAAAAAGAGAGGTTATTTCTTCAAATCATCTACTTCCTCAAATAATTTGTAAGTGGGTCTGTTGTTTTGTGGTTCTTTAATGCTCCATTCAAACCTTGAACTGAGAAAAGTTTTGGCAGATCAATGCATGCTAAATGAGGAACATTTCAAGGAGTCTTAGGCAGGGGCCACTCTACCCTTTTCACACCTGATGATTTTTCAGCAAATTTTATCAGCAAAAAAGCTGCCCATAAAATTTTATGTAAAATGCAGATGTAAGGCCATGTTATAATCACAACATGCCATGCAAATAAACCTGTATACCTGCATTCTGGAAAAAATTTGCTGAAAATTCACCAGATGTATAAATGCTACTGTGGTCTCAGCCGGAGTCATCACTAGAGAGACAGGTACCATAAACTTAGGACAGATGACTGAACATAAAAAGTTAATAAACATCTATGCAAACTGTAGCCTGATGAGTCAGGCTCGTTCAGCAGGGACCATGTCACATTGCATCTGCTTCTGAGACATATCATCACTCAATCATAGCTATTAATCACACATTCCTGTGTTTACTACTGCAAACCATGCCTCTCCTTAGTTAGAACCCCTTGCTATCTAGGAAGCATTTCAAATGGAAACTGACAGAATATGAGCTAAAATAAGCCTCTCTCTGCTCTGGCTACGATGCACAAAGGGGGCTGATTATAATAAGGCAAACAAGATACTGGGTGGTCGTAACATATAGGGTATCGTTCTGGTCATAACAAAACTGAGCTTCCAGCCACAACAAGCTTATCCAACAGATGTTTCACTTGCAATGGCAAATATGCACCCGTAGCAATATGTATAAACATTCTAAACATACTTGGAGAAAAATGAAACGAGTGTCTTAGTAGGAGAGGTTTTGCCATATACCCCTGTTATTAATGATAAACCAGGCTTTGGCCAGCGTTGGACAACTATCAATGCAGGTAAAATAAGTGATCATATAGTGTTGCTATGGGCTTAGCTCCAAAATATAAGCTGCATTACAATGTCAACACAGAAATTATCAAAATGTATGAGTAAACAAGTTCTAGTATGACCACATGTGAACTTGCTAGTAAGACTTACAAACTAGTATAGTTGTTGTCAATAGTTTATGGCACTGAGATGAAAACTCTTGCACTAAAATTTACAAAGTCCTGTCAGGTCCGCTTAACAGACTATTTTTTAGAAAGCAGGGAGTTGTCTTACTGGAATGCTAAAAGCATTCAGCTAAGCCTGTAGTAAAAGAGGCAAACTCCCTGCATATTTTCTGCCCCAATGCCCGACTTGAATCTCAAGTCAAGTTGGGAGGGGCTAAAAGGATGACTGACATTAAATTAACTCCAATCAGATCCCTTAAATCATAATCTAGCAAGGATCTGATTGGAGGAGCTATAATGTCAATCTTCATTTAGATCCACCCAACCCCACTTGAGGTTCAAGTCGGACATTAGAGCAGAATAGAAGCAGGGAGTTTGCATCTTTTACTACAGTCTTAGCTGTATGCTTTTAGCATTCAGCTAAGACAACTCCCTGCTTACTAAGGCCTGGTTCACACAGCGCATTTATGTGCTGCGTATTTTAGGAAAGTACCTCCTGAAGATACACCAGCAAATTCAGGCCAGTGTATTTTTGGGAGGCACTTTCCTATTGTGCTTACCCGAGCGCAGTGTGAACGCTCCCTCGGAGTTCGTGGCTCCTCCCTATCTGGCTGCATTTTGGGTTCAGCATATATACACCAGCAAAAATGTGACAGCCAGTGTTAGAGATGCAGCGTATGTGCATCATATGCTATTGTGGCTGCAACAAGGTAAGGCCATAGGTTTACACTGTGAGCATTTTTTGTTTATATACGCCGAGCATAAAAATTCCAGTGTGAACCTAGCCTAAAAAAAGTCTGTTAAGTGAACCTATCAGGTCCACTTTAAACAATGCTCTGGGCTTATCATTCAGTCAATGAATAAAAGCACTACTTCTTCAAAACTGTATAGTCAACAAAGTCACGCAGGTTCGACTGATACTGCAACTGCCTCATATTTACAACCACATTTATCTGTAGATGCAAACTGTAATAGGGCTGCGTTATTTCAACTTGTATATCAGATTCAGTTTTTTTTTACTAAGTTGTACATTTTTGAAGTTCAGCAGTTTCATTTATACCTGCTTCATCTAACACTTCTTATCTCTCATTTTGCCCTGCTGAAACCTACAGTATTTGGGCCTCTCCAGTCAGCAGTTCTGAATGTAAATCAGCAGGAACTCCAGTCTTTAAATGTTTTGATCTTGCCTGGGCTTTGGGAACCTGTTGCACTGATTCTGAGATTTAGGGGTTTTTTTTCACTAAAGTCAGAATTGTTGCGTATAGGTATGAATTCGCCAACTAAAGACAGTTGCATTAGACTGCTACTGTCGCAGTCTTGTCTTTATAATGAAAATATTATCGCAGTCACAACTTTACTATGGAAAATTGTAGCAGTCGTGACTTTAAAATGGGGGAAATTGTGGTCACAGATTTATTATGGGAATCCGCTGTTTGAGAAATTGACAGTCAAATTCGCACCTTAGTGAATAACCCCCTTAGAATTCCAGTGATAAAGTAAGGCAATACAAATACAAAATGTGACTGTAAGGAATTTACTCAATATTCTTTAATATAAACTCATTTACACTAGTAATTTTTTTTTTGTTTTAGAGACTCAAATTCAAATAAACTGCCTATGCTCAAGCATAAGCTGGCCAGTGTTTTTCTATTGCACGTAAATGCACACACTCACACTTGTGTTTACTATGCAATCCATCTTGGAGCATCTGTTTAAGATCCTGCAAATTTAGGCCTAGTATTTGGTCAAATAGCATCCAGCCACATACCTATTCATGTAATCTAGGGATCTGCATAAAAAACATGGGATTGGAATATAGTGTGCTATATACACAAGCCATTCACTTCCAAGTGTACATCATTTCCCATTCTAAAACATTGCCTGACTGATTTACATTTAGAAAGCAATGGCATTACTTTGTACATGATGCAACATCCCTACATTCAGTGGATGCTTTTGTATTTTAAATTTTTCTACTCAAATACAAGAAAACAGAAGGCAGAAGCTAGTTTGAAAGAGGCATTCATCATAGGTACAATTAAACCTCTTTTTGTACTGATGACAGCATCCCTTAAAAGGGGCTCTGAAGAATTAGGCTGACTGGTATCCTAAATGCCAACCAGCCCATGCTAGTAAAAAAAATGAGTGAAGTTCATCTCTGCAACTTACCTAAACGGCATCCTTACCCCTAGTTTTCACATGCTTCAGTTAGTACTACCTACTGTGGTCCATGGGCTGCTGAGTAATGTGTATGTGAGTCACTCTAATAGGTCAGAAAGCAGATCATATTCAACATATTTAATTGTGTGTGTGTGTGGGGGGGGGGGGGGGGTCATAAAGTAAAACTGCTGGTGTCTCCAAGCTCTTTGTTTCAAGTTTTCTTGAATGTAAAATGTAGGATTCTTCTTGTTAGATGATCTTTCCTCAATTTCTTGGGATTGATTTTTTATTTGTAATTATGGTATGTGATCAAAATGAGTCATATATTTGCATAGTCTCTGTGCTCATTCTACTAGTAATGTTTCTTACAATAACTGAAAAATCTCTTTTTATAAGTGAAGCGTATAGACTGGATTATGCATGTAAATTAATGCAAACAAAAGGACAAAAAGACATACACATGCTCAAGTGTCTTTATTCAGAAGCAGAATGTATGACATTGTCTGTAGAAGACAGGCACCCACCCCAATCTATTTATGATTAAACTAAGAATCCTTGCACAGGATCATGGGAAGGAACCCTGCAGGACTGTCTGTGGCTTGATAAAGCTCATTTGACTGTGTAATTACATGATTACCCCTTGTCTGTTTTTAGGAATTTATTTTTGGATAGAATTTTTTTGCTTTAAATTTGCCATATGCAAATAACTCAAAGAGTGACATGACAAGTGGAATCTGATTTTAGCTTTCGACCTTTTTGGAAGCACAGATTAAATTTGGTATAATTACCGGCAAAAAATCAAGATTACAGTAATCTTAGGAAAGAGAATATTTCAAATGAAGGTTTTCTTGTGTTGTGCTACTTGAAATGTTTTTGTCTTTTTAGACGTTTAAAATCATAATAAATGTACATGCTATATTATTAATATACCATTGCACAATTTTGTATAACTGAAACACAAGGCAGTGGAGTCAATGACAGAAATCAACACTCATTGAACAGATATATAATGTAAAGTGAGGGGTACTTTGATATAACCATGGTAGAAATGATCATTTTCGTAATTCTCGCAAAGAAAAAGTAAAAATGGGCAGTGGCAATTATATTTTTCTTAATTTTTTTTCCGTTGCTTTATTTTTAAAAAATCTTTTCATTAGATGAGCCCCCAATCCAAAACCATTGAAATGATGTGAAATGTACAATGTACTTAAAGTTCTTTATACTGTTGTAAATGCAGCAATAACAGAAATGCACTGCAGCAAAACAGAACAGTTTGACAAATGGAAAGAATAGATAAAGCAACTGTTATAAACTATATATTTCTAACTGGTTGAGTAACTGTATTGTTGTGCACTAACTAGTAAATGAATCATCATAGGTATAACTTCTTGCAATATACCTTTGCTAGGCATCAATACTTACCTTTCAGTTTTGAATAGCAGACACAGATAATGGGAGGTGTGATTTAAAGGGGGTTATTCACTAAAGTGCAAATTCAACTGTCGAATTCTCAAATAGCGGATTCCCATAGCAAATCTGTGACAATTTTTAAAAGTTGTGATTTTGACGATTTCTCATAGCAAAGTCGCAACTGCAACAATAGCAATCTACTGCGACTGTAGACTGGCGAATTCACACCTATACTCAACAATTCGGACTTTAGCGAATAACCCCATTTGGACCCATATTAACTTCACTACCCAGGTAGACCTAATTTTCACTGACAACTTTTTAGGACTCTAGGATTTCTGTAGAGGAATTAGCGTGGAGCAAGAACACAAGGGTATTATAATGAATCAAGTATAGCCAGGAATAAGCAAATGATCAGGACATGTAGCACTGGATCAAGGTAATAAAACACCACCAAAGACATCTAGGAAAGTACAGAGTACGTACAATAAGAACATTTGGACAGCCTTGTTACAGCTTCTAGCTCTTCCTGGAAGCTGTATGATTGTATAAAACAGTTAACTGAATTTATCTGTATAGTTTTTTGGTTTATTTTAATTTTTCAGTTAATGTGCTGCTTCTGCATTCCAAGATTATTTTTTCTTGTTCATGCATTTATAGAACCAGAAGGACTGATGACCCCTTTTACTGCTTGTGCAAGGAAATTTCACATTCTTTTTGTGCATATCTCATAATGCAGTGCATCTGGAGTATGTCTGCTGGTTCAATATATTTGTGTAACAAGACATGGATGAACACAGGGCCACTCAATCATGGTTACTAAACCAAGGGTGAGTGTCAACCTTCTAATCTGCTTACTACTCTAACTATCAGTTTTAATGAACCAGCAATGTTTTTAAATGGTGATTTATACTAGCGGCTTCCAAATTGATGTTAGTTCACAAACCAGTAACCCGAGAATACATGACAGAAATTCTTATCACGGAAAGGAGATTTGCCTAAAAACAACAGCAGATTACAGTTATTTTTTGGCATTTTTATTATTACATACAGGCGCATTTCACTTTAATATTGGTTCCTCTTCAATCTGGTTTTAAACACAATGGTCTGAACACACAGTTTTGTCATTGTTTGAAGTCTGACTGCTTTAAAAGAATGGTTTTGAGGGAAATTCTGCAACCTGCTTCAAAGACTAGCCAAAATACTGTCTGGAAGAGTGATTCAGAGGATACACTGACATGTCTGCAAGCGTTGAATAAAAATGGCTTCTGTGGATTGCCATAAAAAAAGAACACACTTTTAAATATACTGTATTAGCTTCAATGAACAAACTGACTAAAAGGAAGCAACTTAAAACTATGAGGAGTTGTTCTTCTGGATGAAGCAGCTGTTACATTTGCTAATGTTCAGTCCATTTGACATTTTTCAGCTGTCTAAGGAAAATGCTCTAACTGACTTTTAGGCTAACAATATTTTCTGAGCCGTTTTCTGCACTGGTTTATGTGACTTAAATTAAAGCACAAGACAAGTTATATAAATTAAGGCACAGACATGGGCATTTGCACTCTACCTGTATTAGTGGCTGTCACTAACTTTAGTACGGAAGCGTACCCTGTACTGGTGAGCTATATAAACGTATATGCATTTACTATTGTACACGCCATGATTAAGCGCCTTTTGCGCGACACACATAGGCAATCTTTTTGGTTTTAAAATATGTTTTTATTGACCTAATTTTAATGTGGTTATAATAAAGAAAGGATTTTAACTACACTATTGGTGTGTCGGAGGATCGTATTTTGTTGAACCTTGATTTAAAGTCGTCTGGATTCCCTCTGAGCACCCTGACATACTTTATCTACAACAGGGGGATTTGGAGCGGTCAGCGGTCAGCATATATTTCTATTTGACCAACTTTAATTGGCTGTGTGGTAAATGCTGGGGTATAGGTAACATCTTATCCAAGCTGCTGCAGAATGATGACACTGCACTTTCAACCGGCATCTTTTGAAAGTTTTAGATGCTCTGGCAGACAGAAAAATGGGGAAGAGTACAAGACACATGGAAGTTATGCAGCAAAAGGCAAGCAAATATGCCTGGACACAGCAGTTATCTGTTATCAGCATGATGCAGTGCAACTGCATGCTAAATGGGTGGGCTATAATGCAGTGCAAATGATGGGCAACTGTGTGGACTAGTGGTAAAACTGAAAACAAAGTGATAGCTGGTAAAGCTCCCTGAAATCAAGGGTGGTCACCTTTCCTGGCATCTAGCTTGCTCAATAGCTCCAAAACATCATCATCATTTTAATAGGCTGTGACAAACAACAGGTGGTTCTAATTAATAACTCTACTGCACAGATTAAGCCTGAAGAGTCAAGTAAGATCAGAGGTCTTCTGTCTCTGCAGCCTCTCGATTTATTTATACTAGAAAAGTGAGAGGAGTAAGGAATGCTCATGAAAAATGGAACCAAGAAATATCTGGACTGGTTTCACTGTCATATTGGAGTGGGGAAGCTTTGGAATAGTAAACTAAACAAAGAGATGCCATATAGCATTTGTAACTTGAAAGCAGTTAAAAATGAATGACTGTTTATGAACCTGAGCAGTAAAGTCCATATTTAAAAAAACTGACAAATGGGAGATTTTTGATTTAGAAAACAAAAAGTTTTCTTTTTGATTTGGTATTGGATGACTGATATTGCAGATATTATCTGTTGTATATTACTTATTAGGGATATGCTCTTTTATTGAGACAGTCCAGCAATAGTAAGGATCCCCTTCCCTGCATGCCAGAAAAACCCCACCTTGCTTATGAAAATATTTTCCCTTATAAGTCTTCTCAAAGTGCAATAGAGAAAAAAAGAAAAGAATTGCTGCGTGACTAGCATTATCAGCTAGAATTTTTGCATGCTGTAGACCAGAGGTCCCCAACCTTTTTTGCACCAGGGACCGGCTTTAAGCAAGACC
>WMED01020981.1:0-12030 GCA_019650415.1 Pipa parva
TGCAATAACTTCACTTGATACATTTTCCCCCATAATGCTCTGCTGTGGGAGTTTCGCTTACTACTGGATAGCTCTGGATTAATTCTGTCCCATGTGTTTTCTTGGTTTTTGGCTATGGCTCTAGTTTAAACAGTTATAGACGTCCTCTACGCTTAAAAGAACAGTAAAACCAAACATTGAAAATGCTTGTAATGCATTTATTGTTAATATATATTGAGTTTTTACTTCCAAAAACTACAAACTGTGTCTATAATGTAAGATATTTAACTTTAAAGGTCAACTATAGTCAGATTACATCTTTTGATATGCAGTACTATACCTTAGTGCAGACCTGGGCATTGTACAGCCTGCAGACCACATCCAAACATCTCCGACCGGCCCGCCCAAGCATGTAAAAATGGGGGGGCCTGGCCATCCACCAAAGGCACCGGCAACCTACGCACACCAAGGAAAAATGGAAGGAGGGCCGTGAGCAAGAATTAATGAATTAATAAATTAAATTCCGATCAAACAAGGTGCAGCTCATGGGTGGAATGTAATTCAAAACAACAAGAGGAAAAAAGGAGAACCCATATGTTGAGCGCACACTCAAAAATATATAACTGTGTAACAATCAGTAAGTAATAATAAAAAAGATTTTATTGACAAAATATACTCCCAACAAACAATGACTGTGAGTCATTTAAGGAACAAAACACACACAAAGACTTAATAAAAACATTTAAAACCATGTCTCAACAGAGACTGAAAAACATACGGTGGGTAACTATAGATATGAATGAATAACCAACCAATGTAGCTACGGTCATGCAGAATTGAAAATGAATATAACAGATGTCCAATGTGAGTGTATAAACAATCCTGAACCACTCCAGGGTAAACAAACAACAATAATATATGACATGAAGAGTCCAGACAGTCTAATGTTCACCTCCCATTAATTGTCAGTGATTAATCACAATGCATATAAAGTGCTTATTTTTTACTGGGTGGAGAAATGCTGTACCGGATTGTGCCAGGATCCAATTCTATTGAAAGATCAATCATGGAGGTCAGAATTGTAGCTGCATAGTCCCCACCAGTGCCTGTACACTGTACGCGTTTTGCCGAAGCTTCCTCCCGCAGTGTATACAGTGTGTTGTTCCTGTCAGCCCTTTTAAACAGTGGTTTGGCGCCAAACTTCCGAGACGTCGGGCGCCATGACGCTTTCACGTCATGACACTAAAGTCATGACATCAAAGCGCGATGCCACGTGATGACGTGTGCGTCACTGAATGCCAGCCGAGATAATGATGCCAGCACACCTAGGCTGAAATGGTGTGCTGAATCTCATACGGCCGGTGATTGCTGAAGGGGACTGGTTTTAAATGTTTTTATTAAGTCTTTGTGTGTGTTTTGTTCCTTAAATGACTCAGTCATTGTTTGTTGGGAGTATATTTTGTCAATAAAATCTTTTTTATTATTACTTACTGATTGTTACACAGTTATATATTTTTGAGTGTGCGCTCAACATATGGGTTCTCCTTTTTTTTCTCTTGTTGTTTTGAAGCTACACACACCACTCTGGCCCTCTAAACCACCCAAACTTTTCACGCAGCCCCGTGAGAAAAATAATTGCCTGCCCATGACTTGGTTAGAAGCATTTGTCCCCAGTAAAATCCTGCACCAGGAAATGTGTATGTGACATGTACTGGCCAGTTTTCCATGAAAAGGTACCCTCCCCCAGACATTTTTGCCCTACTTACTACTTAGCACATGTGCACAAGTCAGCTTTCCCTCTGTAATCTCCTGCATTTCAACTTAATTTATGTGGCCAAAAGGTCAGCACACTGCTTAACCAATAGCAGCCAGGCAGCTTTTTCTTCTCGAGCTGCCTGACTTGCAGAACAGAAAGAGGACGGGTAGCGGGGGGAGGAAAATGTCAGCTCTCAGGAAAACCACCTAAGGGAAACGAATGACAAGTATTATTTCTTCCCTAAATGTTTTTTTTAACTATTTGTGTCAGCAGTTGGCTTAGTATAAAGGAGTTTTATATGTATGTTATATCAGCACTATAGTGCCCCTTTAACACTTTGCTTTTAGGGCACCCTACCTGAATACTTGTATGTATTATCTAAAGCACCATAAGAAAACTATGGGACTGAGCTGAGGTCTGTTATCAGTGAAGATAAAAACACAAATCAGTAAAATGAGTGAATGCTGAATGTTAACTAACATTCCTATAAATGCTGTATTTGAGTGCCATGTCAACCCAAATGGGGATTTTTATGTTTTTGGAGGTACTGGTTTCTGTTTAGAAAAAAGAGATGAATAAGGAATGCTGGGAGCTCTGAGTAAAGCAGGACACTGTACCCACTTAGTTGTGAGCTGAACTCTTTAGCATATCTGGTGCCCTGCTTCCCCAGACAGAATTTTCCTTAATTTTTTCTTTTAGAAACGCATTCATCTAGATTTTAAAGGCTGTTAAAGGGCAACAAGTGGAAGCGAAACGTTATCATTAAATGATATTTTGGAGTTAATGCTCCACGAGCAATACTTTGTTTATTTACCCAGCGAATCCAGGACAGTAGGTATGTGATAACCACATGTTTTCACTCCTAGCCTACTCAGTTTACACATAGATGAGTTCTGTGTATTCACAAGGCGCTTGGCCTATGGTTTTCGTTCCAGGGAACTCCTTACTTTGTGTTTATAGAACACTATTTGTATAAAATTTCTCTTCTGGGTATTTGGCTAAGGCCGGAGATGTTGGAAACGAACACGGCTTATCTCGCCCATAGCTGTGATGTCAGAAAAGAACATTAGCTACGTGACAGCTGAAAGCATTATGGGTAGAACCAAGATCCCTGCTGCTGAAGTACCTCTTGGTTTTTTTAAAGGCAACATTTCATGAACTGGAAGGCCAGTTTTGTTTTTTATTAATTTCTGTGCATAGATTTCTCTGCTAGTATATTAATGAAATTTCAAGTCAACAATTTTGACATTTCACTGTTTCCAGTATATTATTACTTTTTCATATTCTTTGTATCAACAAATACATCAAACCCCTGCTCCTCACCTCTGTGCTTCCTGTGCTTTCAACTGACTACTGAGCTATGTGCACAGTAAAATGTCTACAACTAGGCCTAGATACACTGGGCCCCCATCAATGTCTGAATGTATTTTATATATACCTGCACCCTGCAATATGCTTCTATACACTGAAACAGACACTAAAGCTCACAGTCTAATTTATACAAAATGAACAAGTGCTTAGCTGCAGGTAGCTTGTCATGGTTTTGCTGCTTCCTCTTGCAAAGCAAAATATCCAGATAATGACACAGCGTCACCCACTGTCCAAATGATGGATTCATGTAGAATGCTTGCTGGGATTTAAAAGGACAGTAAGAATTTAAAAAATGCCTCATGCATTTATAGTTACTACCGGTATGTATGCAATCTTTGGTTTTATAAATTTGAAATTGTGTCTATAATGTATGATGTTTAGCTATTTTGCTTTAAAAACTGTGATTTCTGGGCCACTTCATTAATATGTCTTTTCTAAAACATTCTATAAAAACAATGGAACTGGGTGGGGTCTGTTTAACAACATGACCGCTATCAGTAATGATTAAAAAAGAAAGAGATAAAATTCATCAATTCAACTTGAAAGATATCATTTTTTAAAAATTTTTTTACAAGCGCTGTATCCTAATAAACTTCATGCCTGTCCAAATGGGAATTTATATTTTTCCAGCATTACTTGCCCTTTAGGATAACCAGATCCTCTGTAAAATCTCTATTTTTGTTTTGCGTATTACGTCACCCATCTAATTGGACTGTATTTGTACTTTATTTCAGAGCCCATAACAATGACATGGAGAACATCTATCCATTCCTGTTCCTGGGAGCCATCTATTCAATGCTCGACCCCAACCCTACACTGGCTAAGATTCACTTTCGAATCTTCTTCGTTGGAAGGGTGGTCCATACAGTGGCGTATGTTTTCGCTCTAAAAGCCCCAACGCGTTCCGTGGCCTACAGCATCGCTCAGCTTCCCTGTGCCTCGATGGCTTTTCAAATCCTGTACTCCGTCGCCTCCTACTGGTAAAGAAAGAGACTATATGATATTTGACCTAGGATATGCCAAACCAGCTAACCTATGGATAAATACAAAATAATATAATTTCCTTATCATCTGGAGGAAGCAACAGTACAGTAGCATTGCAGACCATAATGTTAACTGTCTAAATCTAAGAAATGAGCAGAAAAAGGTCCTATGTTATTATATTTTTTTGCTTTTGGAAAATGGGAAGCGTGTTAATGCTTTATCCCAGAATCCTTTGCGTCAATGCCATTTTGTGCCTGAGAGAATGGCTTTTTCATAGATGCATAACTAACTTTTTCATGTATTCATTGCTATTTCCATAGCCCAGGGATGGCAAACCTATGGCTTGCATGCCAGAGAGGGCACATGCACCTTCGCCACTGCTACTTTACTTGATTCCCCACCCAGAGAAAGAGCAGTCCTTCAGTGCAGGCCGCAGACCCGACCTGACAGTTTTCAGGTCATATTCGCGGCCTACGCTGAAGGAGTGCTCGCTTGCCAATAGGATCGATGCGGCAGAGCTCCTCCCCCGACACAGGTGCAATGACATCACTCATCCGTGCCTGCACTTCAGGGGGAAGGCGCTGGTGAGTGATGTCACTTTTCAGCACTTGGTGCCAAAAAGGTTCGCCATCACTGCCATAACCCATTTATCATATAAGATTATGGATGTACTAGCAGCTCCAAAGCATTTCATATTGCAGATTATAGCATTTAGAAGAAATCCAATTATTTTTGTTGTTGTTGTTGTTTCTTAGAATGGACAATATAATTTAATTACAGCCTGCAGTTGTCCTGCATATTTTTGCTTGCTATATTGCCCAGCACAGCTGAGATTAGTGGGAAGTATAGCTTTTAGGCAGAGATCTGTTTGTGTTGCACAGTGAGTCATTGGTGAATAGCGTCTGTCAGGTGTGCAAGCTTGGCTCATAACCCCCTGTTTGGAAATAACAAACCTATCCGTCATTTGTTGACACATATTAATAATGGCTCGTTTTGCCTTCCACCCAAGGCAACAAAAGACAAACTAAAGAAAAACCATCTTATGATTTTTCCTTCAGGTTTATGAAGTTTAAATGAACATTTCAAGTTGTTTTATTTGTTTTTCTTGTTATGAATTTCTGATGCTGCATTTTATTAAAAAAAACGTAAATGTGCATTAAATATTGACTTTGGTGCTACATTCATTGTGCGGAGATCCTGTTTGTGGTCTATGCTGGAGTAAAATCTGGTCAGGGAGGGTATTTACTAATGGGTGAAGATACTTAGAGAAATGATGGTGTTGCACTTCAAATCGAGGATGGTTTAGGGGGCTACCTATTGGCAAACAGATAACATTAGAAGCCACATATACTTCTTGGGACTCCATCTGGATATTCCTGGCTTGTTTTATAGGAGCAACCATACTGATACTGATACTGATACTGATGGCATATGACTTAATAGGAATTAAATTCCTGAAAGGAATGAGGTTTTCAGAGGTCCGGAAAGTGATTGAACATTGGAAACTTGGACTTCCCCCGATGAACCCCATATATTTTATGTCGCAAATATGTAGTCCCTAAAAATATAATCCATTTAATATATATAATCCATAAAAGAGGGAAAGAAAAGTATTTATAAAATTTAAAATAAAAATTCCTACCTGCCTTAAATTTCCTTTAGGAGTAGTTCAACCATCTGTATACAGAAGCTGGACCCCCCTCCCAAGAACGTACTTGATGTCTTTGTTAATAGCTTCTAGGTAATTGGCTTTTCTGGTGGGCTCAAGATGCCTCAGTCCGACAATGTTTAAGGGACAATTTGCACTTTGATAAATATGCCCGCATTAGGGTGTGATCAAACCAAAGAGAGAAGCAAACAAGGTCCTTTTAATCCCTTTAAACTCCAGAACAACACTTCTAGTTAGGACTTTATCATTGTCACTTGTGTGAAGGGGTGCATCAGCTCACACACATCTAGCACAAGTCATGTAATTAAAGGGAGCAGGGGATTTTATTCTTCAGTAGAAAGGATCTTGTCTTTATAATTAAAGCGATGAGGGGAATTTATGTCTTGGCTATAGCACTGAGCAGCATCATTTTGAAAGTTATTTAATAGCCCAAGCAAGACTTGTTTTTTTTAATTTTTTTAGCTGCAGCTTCAGACAATTAATAAATCTGTGCTTACAAGTATGTCATGCAATCTATAGTGCTCAATGTCTGCAACTATTCACTTTTTCCAGTAGGTGGAGACAAAATCCTGCTCTGAAAACAAGAGCACTGATAATGATGTTATACTGTATGTAAATGTCACAAAGTACAGGTCACCTTTCTGTCTGAGTCTGTCCCAGGGGATTTATTCATGCTAAAGAGCACCCTTTGGATAATAATATACATTAAGTGAGATACAGGTGGCTCCTCCGATTAACACATAATGTGTGTTACGTGACATTAAACATAAGAGTTCCCAGAATCCTCATTCAGCACTTAGTACAAAATGTGAGCAGTTGTAGTCCATAACAGCTGGAAGTCCTTAGTAACAGAGTTTGGCTTTTCATCCCATGTTTCTAACCCTCCTTAATCAATGGCAAACATACTGATGTTGTAAAGTTTACACAATGACTAATTTAACACAATACATCTGGCATTACAATTCTTTGGCCATAGACAGTGCAATACACCAATAATGGTCAGAAAACTAAAAGGCCTCCTTTTTAGTCCCAGTGTCTCCTGTTTACAAAAAAAAGTTTCAGGATGATAACACTGTGCTCTCTCAACCAAGAATTGTTCTGATGCTGACTGTCCCTGACAGTGTCCTACAACCTTTTGCTTGCAACAGTGGGAATTGAAATCGAATTTATTTCACATCCAGGACCTCTATGTATGTATTTTTTAATGTATAAAATTCCTCCCTAATAATATTAATAGATTTTTTTAGAACAAGAACCAGGTGCTTCAGAATTGCCAAGAAATCTTTTTCTTATAATCTTTTATATCTTTTAGCTGTTACGTTTACAACATTATTCAAAGCATGCTGGGACACCTAGTTTAAAAATCTGTAAGACCACATGTGTTATATCCTGGGTAATCAGTTGACATGTGTAATATCCCCATGTGGGCATAGATTGTTACCGGCTCTAAATAATGAGTGCCCTTTAATTGCCAAATTATATATAACAAAAATAAATCCTGCTAAAATACTCACCCAGCTTTTACCAAGTAAGACATTATAAACAACAGGAAGCCATATAAAACATTTATTATTTTAAATATCCGTGACTGGTCCATATAATTTCCCTTTAGGGTCTTTGAGCTTTCTATAGTTGAGATTTTAACCCCACACAGAATATTAGAGTCGACACTTTTACATTTTTCTACTGAATTCACAACTGTAAATTTTATTATCTACGGGAGGGAGAAATGCTGGTCTGCAACAGAGGGCAGTGCAATGCTCCCTGGAATATGGTGTTCTGATTGGACCAGCATACAGCCCCTCCTTCATGGGCAATCACATGACAAATACCAATTAATTTTTATTTATTTTTTTCCAAAGTACTGTTTGGACCAACCACAACACGTTGCCTGTTACATTTGTTACAACATGTGCTTTAATTTCTCTTCTGGTTTCTAAATGACATTACTGTCAAGTGTAAATGTAATGTAAAGGAACATAATCCTGAATCAAGTATTAATTTGTTAAACAATACATGTACGCTTGTCTCATCCTTTAAGTAAACGGAGTTTTACAACTGCCGAGCTTGTCTAGTAGCATACAAGTTCATTTCATATAAAATGCCCCCTTCTGGGTCCATAAGTTTCCCAGAAGCCCCTTCCAGCAAAGCTAGCACACAATAAATGTGGTTCTAGAAATGCTTTTGAAAGCTCCTTTTTCATGCATCAGAAGACTGCAATGAGAAAAAGGTCAAGTAAACAGAGTCTATTATTTGAATCCAGTATAAAAAACATAGTGGTTAATTTTAAGAATCTGGGCATTTCTCCTCACTGCTTGGTACTCTTCTTAAAGGAGCAATAACACAAAAGAAAACATAAAATAAAATCAGAAAATGATGATTACTGTATCACTTAAAAAAAAAACACATAAAAACTAAACTTATTACTTTGAATTTATTGTGTGTGCTAACTGCAGGCTGCATTATCAGCCTCTCCCCTCCCAAAAAAAGGTAAAATTAAATGCATTTTTAACCGTAAAATCTACTTTACTGATTTTTTTTGTTGTTGTTTTTTATTACTTTCCCTGTAAAGCCTGAACTCCAACCTTTGGGGATGATCTGGATACACAAATTGAGGTAGGGATTTAAACTATGCACTCAGCAATATGGTAGTATAGAAGATTCCTACTACACTGTAACAGATCCTGAACCATTTTGTGTAGACCAAGTTGAGTAATGTAACGTAGTACTTTGTTTTGGAGCTTATATGGGGTATTACATAGAGAAAAAGGGTTTTACTAACAGCAATTGCTGGTTCAGATGTAGGGAGTAAAGGATAACCTCCTTCTTAATAGTTGGGACTATATTATCAATAATGTTCCTGCCTCAGCATCTACTCTGAGTCAATAAGTACCGTACAATAATTGGGTTCTATTTACAGAGCATGGTATATACATACATTTATACAGTGAGTACCCAAGCTGAAGCTGGACAGTCACCAGGTAGAAATATACAAGGGGCGGATGAGTGAATAAGGCACAGGACGAGTTAAGTAAATCAAATGAATTGATCTAATGGGCCAAGCACAAATTCAAAGCAACAGCCGTAGGCTTTCCCTTTGTTCTGCACAGTCACTTCTCACTGAATTTCTGGGGCACATTCCACCTCGGAGGTTTGGGAATCATATTGTCTCTGCCCCATATTCCATGACAGCCATTGTTGGTAGTGTTAGACAGACCCTGTGGGTTGTACACTTATTATAGACTTGCTCCCCTGTAAAGCAGTCTTCGAACCTCTGCTCCCCCCCCTGCCCCCCCCCGGTGACTTGCCAGTGGTGTGTCCCGCGCACCCCTTTGCTTTGGCCTTGAACATATTCCTCTAACCATCTGCTTAAAGCTCAGTTCACAGTGGAGACCTGACTCTGGTGGAGGCTGAACTCTTTGGCCTTTAGGCGAAGGCTGGCAATGCTGTCGGCCATGTTTACTCCTTGGGCGGGTGCCGTGTTGGCGGCAGTCGTGGTTGGGCTGTAGGGTGGAAGGCTGGCACTGCTGTAACAGAAACATCATAGTACATTATATATACATATTATGTGGTGGCGCTGTTTTGCTGATGACTTGAAAAATTAGTCATGACTACATGGTGAAAAGGAAATACTGCAAGACTCAAAACCTTTTTTTCTACTGCAATAAATTCTAAATAAAATGTATCCTATAAATTCCAGGTAGCAGTCATTATATCGGCACGGAGCTGCCCTCAACCTGCCCTGGGTGATAAGGATCATTTATACGATATACGGGAGAGATAAAACATACTTCTTTAGCAGATAGGGGCATCCTTTAAAGGAGAACTAAAGTAACAAAAATAAAAAAGAACAGTTAAAATACTTACCTTATACAGAGCCGATTGATTACAGTGACAGCATGAGCTGTGCTGTAATTAGCCGGCTCCCGATGCTTCCTGCACAGCGCTGGCTGACTGAGAAGCCAGCGCGCAGCTCCTTCTTCCTGCTTCACTGGCTTCTATATCATTACGCTCATTGTGGGGAGCGTTTTCATTGGCCCCAGCAATGAATGTGATGATGTTTAAACCCTAAAATACCCGAGGTGTAACAAGGTGGGAGGAGCTTTGCACTGGCTGCCAGTCAGCCAGCGCTGTGAAGGAAGCATCAGGCACAGCACAGCTCTATATAAGGTAAGTATTTTAACAGTTCTTTTTTATTTTTTTACTTTAGTTCTCCTTTTTAAAGACTGTTAAAAAAAATAAATAAAATAACAAGCGAGTACAAATCCACCCTGCTAGAAATGCTGTAACTTTTATCAAGTTAAAGGAAACATTACTAGTTAAAGGAAATACACTTTATAATGCAAGCACACTGCTTTCATTTAATGTTCCCAAGAATTCCTGGCGCCCAGCATTATTATTTGCTAATAGCTGTCCCCATATATATATTAGCGGGAGCTCACCCCCTGAGAAAAGGTCTACTGGTAGTCAAAATAGCGCTACACACAATAAGTGACCAATTCATTCCCACGACTCCGTTGCATCATTGTGTCACCTGTAGTTGCTGTTTGAGTTCCAGGGTAGATATTCGGGGGTCAGGGTGCTTGGTCTGGGGGATGTCTGCTCCTGCACCGCTGTGTCCTGACTGTAGGATTTCAGGAGTGAAGATGACCGGCTGGCTAGCATGGCCCTCTCGTTTCTTCGGAACTTGGCCCGTCTGTTTTGAAACCAGACCTTTAACAAAGAGAGACAGTATTTTTATCCTTCCAGCAGATTCTTATTGGTTATGATAAAATCATATTTAAAGGGAAGTTATCATTCCAAAATCTTCCATATTTAAACGTCAAGCACATCCATAAACAATACTGTGCTGTTCTCTGTGACTGGTGATGTGCAGTTATTTTTACATAAGATCAGTCACACAATAGGAATTTTGCAGAATGCTTTTTTTCCCCAAAAAGTATACTCCGGCTTTCTTGATTGCTTTATCCTTGCCTAATTCTTATATATCTCATATATCTCATATCTTAGTCACAAAGTGTGATGAGACTGCTGTATTGCGATTGTTGTGCAGGCAACTCATGCATAAAGATACTCCAACATTTACATCTGTTTTTTCTAATGCTAATTTACTTTAAATATACAGTTCTTTAACGTTTTTATAGGGAAAAAAAATCCCCCACATTTTTCTGTATGGTAATATCCTTTTAAAGCAAAGAACTGCTTAATATTAATCAAAACCATCTTTAATAAGCAACTCCCAGCCAATGGCAAATCACTATATGCCACTATATATGACATCACAAGGTTGGGAGAACCACAAACTAGCAATCCTTAACTGTGAATATTTCCACTTCTGGCACACTTTACCCTAAGCCAAATAAAGAATACGCTTGGGGACAGTCACAGCCCAGTAATAACTTAAAAATAAACTCAGAAAGTGTAAATGACCCATGAGGCACCTGTTTATAGGTGGCTAACAGTGGAGGGCACCTTTATCCAAACTCCACGTTTAGTTATAGTGAATAAGGGGGAACGATTCCTAACTAAAAATAATTTTTACATTCAAATGTTAACCCAGACATTTGCTCTGGAACATAAAGTGAGTGGGCACTCACCTGCACTCTGGCTTCACTCAGGTTAACCCTGCGAGCTAGATCTTCTCGTACAAAGGCATCAGGGTAGTGAGTCCTCTCGAAGACCCTTTCCAGAGCTTGCAGCTGGCTGCTATTAAATGTGGTTCGGTTCCTTCTCTGCTTCTTCTTCCTGGCTGATTTGGTACTGCCGGAAGTTGGACTTTCACCTAGGAAGTAGATGGCAACAATTCAGGATAAAACCCACAGAAAATCCATGTTGCCAACTCCTCAGTAAGAAAAGTAGCTATTGGCTGTCCTAAAATTCGCTATTTGATGTCATAGCCTAATTTGCATAATTGAAAATTTGCATGTCGCATCTTTATAATGCAAAATTTGTCGCAGTCGTGGAAATTTAGATAAAGAATTTTATCAATTTCTGTCTGTTTCTATTTTTACCAATTTTTACCATAAAACCAAAGATGACTTAAAACACAGGTTTTTTTTAATCCACTGCACCTAAACCGCATTTTCTTAATACATTCCCACCTACATATCTCATCATACAGCCTGTTAAATTGGGGTTTTTTTGCACTTGCTTTGATGCACAAGGTACGTATATTTCATGCTTTGACGCACAAGGTACGCGTATTTCATGATTTGACGCACAAGGTACGCGTATTTCATGCTTTGACGCACAAGGTACGCGTATTTCATGC
>WMED01020982.1:0-12030 GCA_019650415.1 Pipa parva
TCAACGTGGCAGTTGAAGTCCCCCAGAATGAGCGATGGGATGTCATTAGAGAGAAAAAAGTTAGCTAGGATTCAAAATCAGACAGAAAAGCAGCAGGTGTGGAAGCAGTGGGCGGTCTATAAATAACAGCCACACGTAGGGGTAGGGGATAGTAAAGTTGAACAGCATGAACCTCAAAGGAGGAGAAAACTAAGCAGTCAGGGACGGTGATACGATTGTAGCAACAGGCAGATGAGAAAAGGAGTCCCACCCCACCCCCACGACCCACAGAGCGTGGGGCATGGGAGAAGGAGAGTCCTCCGTGAGTTAATGATGCCTCAGTGGCAGAGTCATGAGGGGAGAGCCAGGTTTCCATTAGTGCTAACAGGTGAAGAGAGCTGGAGAAGAAGAGATCATGAATTAAAGTGGCTTTGTTAGTTATAGAGTGCGCATAGTTATAGAGTGTGCATTAAGGAGTGAACAGGAAAAGGGAAAAGAAGAAGTTGGGAGAGTGGGGATATGGAATAGGTTAGATTGAGAGGGAGAACTGGAGGGAAATGTGGGGGCAGAGGTACATGAGCGAATACAAACGGGTATGGTGCAGGGACCAGGATTAGGGGAAATATCCCCTGCAGCAAGTAGCAACAGGGTAAAAAGAGAGAGTATGTGGGAAAAATTTTTGAAAGGGGAATGCGTGGACTGTGTGGAGGAGGGAAGGGGTGAGCTATTGTGTAGGAATGAGAGGAGTGAGTAGTGGGCAGCATGGGTAGATGAAAGGAGAGATGGAGAAATATGTATAGAGTACGGTGAATCAGGTGGGGGGTCAAATGTGTGACTGAGTTTAGGAAGTACAAAGCACACAGCACACAAATATAATAGAAAAGTAGGGAAAAGATACATATTGAATATTTAAATTAAAATACAGAGTAATGAATATTTGGTACAGTTAGTAGGCAAAAGTCACTATTTCTTCAGTTCCATTTCTGTTCCAATTCTGTTCCAATTCTGTTATAATTCTTCAGTGACACTTAAAAACTAGGCACTTAGCAAGTAGGCACCAAGCTGACCACTAGCCAGAATATATGCTTAGACTAATTGGGTACAAGTGAAAAACTAATCAGCATGTGTGAGGAAAGGGGAAGCTAACAGGATAGATGCTGATAAGTTGCTGATATGGGTGGAACTATAACCAGACAGACAGCAATTCAATCAAAGCATGCATACCAAATTAAGAGATAGTCTGCAGAGGTGATCAAGGAAAACTGAAGTTAGCAGATATAGTTGAAAAAAACTTGCATACCAAATTAAGAGATAGTCTGCAGAGTTGACTTGATAAATCAAGTTTACATAAACTAAAACACTTTCTCAGTCTATTATCTATTTATTAAAGCACTGAACTCCAGCACTCATTTCCACTCTGGCTCCACTTCTTGGTTGTGTCTAACAGAGATGCTTTAACGGACAATCCATCAGTTTACTTCCCAGTGTGCATGACTGATCAGATTAGATATCTGTATCCAAAACCACATTTGACTTGCCAACCATACTAGAGATATTCTATAAGGCTGAAAGGGCATTTCGCTGAATATAATTAATTCAGATGTATTTAATATTTTCATACATATTAAATGTGCAACATAAAAGAGAATTTAAGAGTCAAATATTATTTCCCAGAGTTTGTACAACATTTGTATTTCAGATTGGTAGGATACGTTTGATATTTTCAGTTCAGAATCATATCAACGGTTTGAAAAATTGTTGAAAATCAATGTGATGCCAAATAAAAAATATTTTGTAGGGAAATAAAATTACTAAACAAAACAGCAGTGAAGCATTACTGTCTACAGTGAAGAGTACATGGGAATCTACAACTGTGAAGAAGTACTACATTGTCAGACAAACACAGGCAAGCAACAATCGATTAACATCTGAACTAGCAGATTGCTCAGTGCCCGTATGCCCTGATGTAAGTTTAAGTTGTGCTATAAACATGGCATCATGCAGGTTATAAAAATTAAAGTTAACATTTTAAACAATAAAAGAATGCATGCTAGAGTTTTCTATATATGAAGAAATAATGCCGATAAATGCATATACGATCATTAGAGGGACATGCAATATTCAAATGTCATAAAAAAGGGTTTTGTTTGCATACCCTATATAGTGACGGTACATATATACTACAGATTATTATTTATTTTTGTATATTTGTATTGTACTTCAGAAGAATAAAAATAAAAAAATACCAAAAAATAAAAAAAAATAGTGCATCTCCCAACACAAATAACCAAAATCACTGACTGTTTCTGCTGACATGGAACATACTGTTAGACTAGGGGATTTTGATCCACTAAACCAATGCTCTTTGTTTTGAAGAGGAAAATGGTCCCTCTGGATTCACCAGCTCCAGTTCCTTCTTAAAGGGTTTAATTATGATTTGCATGTATTTGTGAATTCTACGGAGATAGATTTATAACACGTTTCAGTACCATTGTGTTTCTCTGTCTGGATTATTTCACTTTGCTGATAATTTGCCGTTCTGCTGCTAGGAACTGTTACAGTATTTATGTTCATATTGACCCAGATGTGTCAGTGTAACTTCCACTTCATTTTTCTTCAAAATCTCATTTCTGTATCATTCTGTTTACTTGATAATCCCAGCACATACAATAAAATGCATATTATGTAAGGGATATATATATATATATACTGTAAGCTGAAAAATAAGTGGCACCATTATTATTTATAACACTATAGCATGGAGGACACGTGTTATTTTTCTTTAACTTTAAGATATTCTGTCTTATCCATTGCTTATTTTTATTTAGCTTTTCTATGTGCAAAAAGATCATGATTATCTTAACACTATTATTACTTTTATGAGTAAACAACTTAAAGGATATTGAAGTCCTATCTTTCGGAGCACTAGCAATGATTTTTATCTCTGATTTTTATGTATATATTTTATCTTTAGTTATTTATGCTTAATATCTGTATTTATGGACCTATTTATTTGTATTTGTTGACCAGTGTCATTGTACAGCTCTAACTACCCTTCTATCTGTGTATGTAAGTCTTCCTCCCATTTAGATTGTAAGCTCTATGGGGCAGGGACCTCCAACCTCTTGTGTCAACCACAATCCGGTCAAGTATCCTTGTGATATAATTGTATTGTTTAATCCACTTTTCCCATGTCTGTATTATATTGCTGAAATGTACAGCACTGCGTACATTTGTGGCACTTTATAAATAAAATGATACATACATACATACAAGTCCAAGTAGTTTATCACTACTATTTCATACTTATTATTAATCAATAGTTTCATAGTAGATTGTGAAAATGGCAAAATAAATTGAGTATTAAACATGAATACTATATATATATATATATATATATATATATATATATATATATATATATATATATATATTTGAAATTAAAAATAAGTATTTGTCCTGGAAATGATATTGATTAAAAAAAACAAAAAACTTTGAATTCACTTTTTAGTCTGTGTCATTTAAAGTCTTACTCAGTCTCAAAAGCAGAATATTAGCTGAGAAAGGACAGATCAGAGCTTGTTGCACTAATGCCACAGCACAGAGGATTGCTCTTGCCTTCAGACTATAATATAGATGGAACATTCATTTAATAAAAAAAGAACTTAAAATCTAGAGTATGGAGTAAATGGAAATCTAATGAATGAACCCTATCTACCAGTATATGATAATGAGTAAATGATAGCTTAAAATCTATGCATGCAGCCTGCACCACTTGACCTGTACATTTTAACCTAAATGTGTCTGTATATAGCAATTCTAGATTTATTACACTGCATGATTCAGTAATATTTCTATTTGTGAAGATACATCACTTTAACATACAACATAGGTAGTAGGTCATAGGAACCAGCCAATAAAACCAAAAGCAAAGGCCATATTTGGAGCTTTACAAAAATCTCACCTAAGTATGAAAACAAATGATGTCCATTTGGTAAAAGGTTCCCTAATAGTCCTCTATGAAACTGGAAGGATAGAAAATATTCATCTATTTATGTTTAAAGCTATTGTGTACCTGTCACTCTATAATCTAATGTATCTAGGTAGAAGTAGGTCACCATCTTAGCTGATATCTCTGCATTAATATGTTCATGACTAACAAATGAATCAGAACATTGCCCTGCAAATTGTTATATTCCCTGCTGACCTAAAGTTCTCCATGTCAACGGAAAGTTGCCAATCTCCTCCAATCAGATCCTACGTTTGTATCTTGGAGGTATCACAGCCTTGGAGGAATCTGATCAAGACTGCAATACCAAAACTTTGTTGCCAAATGCTCATATTTGCATCATATTGACCACAACCAATTGGTGTCAAGCTCAAATGGTGCTCTACTTTCCCATAGGTAAATTTGGTGAGAGGAAAACAGGTAGACTTAGTGCATCCTTACTGTAAAAAATAGACTTTCCACTTGTCAATCAACAATCAATTCATGTTTAAAAAAAACCACAGACCTTTAAATAAAATAAATACAAGGCAGTACAGATAAAAGAATGGAACCTACAGACAGAAATGGATATTGTTGAATGGCAAAGAGTCATTGCATTTGCTTTGCAAATTAAGAGATCATGCTTGTAATTGAGTCTTTTATAGCAAATCAAGTTTTCTGTTTAAATAATGCAATTTGTAGTTTATTTCCTTTGCTTGGTGTTTATCTCTGGTTATATTTTTAACAAGTTTATTATTTGTAACCAAAAAAGCAAAATATAGCACATTCAAGCCATTAACATCCCCATTTACATTTGTCTGATACATCAAAATCACTACTAAATGGTTGGATTTCAGTAAATTGAAAATTAAACCTAATTTGTTTTCATTGAACTCGGAATGATTTAATTGGATGATTTGCAATACATGAACATTTTACTTTGATCATTATTATGAAGTGGTTTTTGCAGAAAGGGTCTCCAAAGCCAATTAGTCTTCTTGTCAGAATTAAATGATGGCCTTCCATTAAAACACCTATATAGTCGTTACAGAATACAATATTGCGGGGGGGGGGGGGGGAAATTTATCGAAGGGTAAATATACATCCCCAAATTAATTTCTAACAATTTGTACTGATTGTAGTAGTTAATTCATTTGTGAATATGCACTGTTTAGCGGTTTATTGATACAATATAGCACATTTTCATGGATTCATTTCTCAGTGTAACTGTAACAAAGTAATGTCATAGATTTGTTTGAAGAAGACAGTATATGCATAAAGTATCATTGTAACAATATCACCATTTTATAGCATTTTATGCAGATATTATCACCGTAGAATAGTTGCATCAATTATAACAATTTCTAGTTCATGTTGCCACTTGATCACCACATTGTTTAATCCTGTAAAATGTCCCATAAAATAACCGTCTGTTCGCCACTTTTGTTTGGCCAGGATCAGCATATCCCAGTATGCCTTGTAAATAAGTAAACAAGTGGCCAGCATCATTTTGCTAACTGTGAAAGAGTTCACCACTATGCACAAAATAGCAATCTTTTCTGTAAATGCAAGATTGGGGGAATGTGTAAGGGTTGCTAAATCTCACATCAATGTGATCATTTGCATTTTGATAATTATGCCTCTTCCTGGCAAAAGGCTTGGAGTAGCTTCCGATGCTTTACGGTAGTATTATCCATTGAATAGAGCATTATATTTCCTGCATCTGCTTCCTAGAAACTGCCAAAGTATCGTTGGAACTATTTGCTTCACATTATCCATAGATATAAGATGGTTCAGTTGGTCCTAAATAAGAATTATTGTTTCATTTTTGGTACTGCTGTATTAATATATTATATTAAGAATACATGAACACATGACAAAATACGGGGGTTATTCACTAAAGTGTGAATTCGACTGTCAAATTCTGAAACAGCGGTTTCCCACAGCAAGTTCGCAACCGTGACAATTTCACCATTTTAAAGTTGCAATCGCAACATTTTCTCCAATATAAAGTTGTGACTGTGACAATTTTTCATAGTAAAGTCGTAACTGCAACAATCTTTTCACTATAAAGAGTGAAAAGTGTGACAGTAGCAGTCTGTTACGACTGTCTTTAACTCGCAAATTCACACCTATATGCAACAATTTAGTGCATAACCCCCTCAGCCTGCTCTCTTCTTTCCTGATGGCTCTGAAGCTCTGGTACTCCATGGGCCACACATGACAATCCCTGGGCTGCGTGTTAGAGGCTTAGAATTTCTGGAAGATCAGTTCAAATATATAATAACTTAAAAATAATTTGAGGCATTTTTTTTTTTGGTGTTATTGTTACATAGTTAAATAGTTTTTAAGGTTGAAAAAAGATATGTGAATCAAAATGAACCTATATTTAAAAAAGTAGGTGAATAAGTCAAGCATTTTTCTGATTTTTAAAGATCGAAAATAACTTTTTGATATTAAAAAAATGCATAAAAAAGTTATTTCTTACATGGCAAAAAGAGTATTTTTAAATAGGCAATACCGACATAATAAAATAAAGACTGTTCCTCCAGCAACAAGCCTTTAAAAAACCTTTTCGACTTTGATGAATATTGCTGGTCCAGAGGAAGGCAAAAAAAAAAAACTTTTAAAGCCTGGGCACAATTTGCTTTAAATGGGAATACATTAGTTGGCATTAACACCCTACTAAATATTATTGATTTATGAATTATTATTGATGTTGTGTTCCTGTAAATAACCTTTTTTTTTAAAGCACTCCAGAGATTTTGCTAGAATCTGTGGACTACTAAATACTTTGCATTACAAATTTGATGTTCATTTATAGTAAAACTGAAAATAGTAAAACTTCATGTTCATTTAAAATGAAATATATTAGTCCTATTTTTGCATCATAAAGTATCTGTTATTTGCATGCATAGACAACTATTAATAACATTTGACTCCTATGAGGGTCAAAATTTATTGAACTCAAAAAAGCCCATTTCGGCTTTTCTGCGTTTAATAGGGTGAATACCCGAAAGTTTCTCGCGGTTAGTGTGTCTCGCGAGATTTGTTTTGATCGATACTTACTGAGAGAAACTTTTTCTATTGAATATTTCCATGGAAAGGTATCTATACTACACTAATGTAAAGTATGGCTACCATTTCCATGGATATATTCAATGGTAAAAGTTTCTCTCTGTAATTATCGATTAAAACAAAAAAATGCCGGGTGTTTGCCCAATTAATAAACATGGAAAAGCGAAAGCGAGCTTTTCCGAGATTACTAAATTTCATCCTAGACTTCAGAACTACATTAGTAAACCAACTGTATCCTAAATAGCTTACTGCTTAATTGTTTTTCAAAGTAATTCCTAGATCTCTACATATAAACTTCCAGAGTTTCATAAAAACTTTTCTCCAGCTTCTTAAACATCAATAAAGTGTAGAAGATAGCACATTATAAACTTGCAGAGTTTTATTAGAGTCATTAAGACTGGAAAAAGCCAAGGTGACCAAATGTTGCAAACATCATAAGTGTGGCTTTACCCTAAGGAAACTGATGCTTTTGTCATCTGATGTCATAATATCTACCATTGTAGAACAAGGATACAACCAGAGTGATCGTGCTAGCAGATAAGAATACAACTGCTAACATTAAAGGGACCGTTTTCTGAATTGTAAATTGCAAGCAGTCAATCATTTGTATGAATGCTCTTGTCATCTCGAAGGTGTATAGAGCTGTTGTAATTATTGCAGCTACTGGCAGTGTAGAGGTGTATAATCCTTTGTTGAGTGAGGAGCTTGAATTAACATATTTTTGATTTTGATATAGAAACAAGATGTAACTTCAGGGTTCACAATACACCTCCTGGGAGGCTGGCTTCTCTGCTGCTTTAAATTGCAAGAAGAGAGAGGGATGAATGCTCAACAAACACTGTACATCTTGAACATGGTGCTAGCCTTCATATGAGCTAGGCTGTAGCTCAAAAACTAATAGCAAAGAGAAAAAGAATAATAAAGGCTGTGCACACTCAAAGGTTTCCGCAGTCTTGTGGTATAAACGTACTGCAAACAGTGTCTTTCCAGAAGTTCGGCTTTATTTACACAAAAAAAATTTTACTTAAATACAGCCTTACTTGGCAAAAAACAAAAAAACATAAACAGTTCAGGTTTTCCACACCAACTTATAACTTCCCCTTTTTCCAGGAATCCCTCTCCTTTAGGGTCTCCAGGGTCTTTTTAGTCCAGCCACATCACAGTGCTTACTTAGACTGTTTTCCAAACGAACCCCACCCACAGGATTTTCCACCTGCCTTTTAACATCGTGCTACACTACAGCTGGAGCCAATCTTAAAAACTGGGCGGTACTCCAGCCATATGAACAGAGTGTGGGGGAAACATACCTTCCCTCCCTCAGCACACCTTTATATCCACTACAACACATATAACTGAATATTTTACCAGCAATAATGTGTATGCAGTGTTTATTCTTTTTCACTCTCTGCAGCTTCCAAACTCTGCCTTCTAGAAGTTACATTTTTATGGGGGACTGAAGCAGCTATTAGATCCGGGCCAGAGGACCCCCATAGTACACCGCTGAAGCTGACACTTAAATAAGACTTGTTAATTGCACGCTGTTACATAGTATAGAGATAGAATATAACAATTTATTAAATTAAATACAGTAATTTTGCTTTTAACACTAGCGATGTTCTGAACACTTCTGCCAGTGAGATCATTATAAAGAAAACATTTAATCATATATATTTCACTTTCATATAGTGTTTCCCCCACCCCCCTACCCTCCTTTAACAATGTAGTAAAAATGATGAGTGGCAGTTAAATCACTTGCCCCAAAATGGTACTGATTTAAAAAAAGGACTACAGGAATTTGTCTTTGTGCACAGAATTAAGCAAATGTGTGCAGCATCATTGCTGCAATAAGCACCTTGATGGATATAAACATCACTTCTCCTTTGTGAAGGTAAGAAAAAGCTGTAGCAAGCTATGAGCGGTGTTCATTTTCTCTCCAAAAGACAATAATTATCACTTCAAGCTGCAATATTCTATACGCTTTCTTGCAATCATAATTTCCACTGCATTTGGCTACTCCGAGCAAAGCTATTTTCCTGTTTTCATCATTTAGTTTCTATTGTGAATTACTGGCACCAACATGTCAAACTTGATTCTTCATTCTTTTCAGTATGTAGAATGTCAGCGGAGGAAAAAAAAATCATATAAAAAAAAGACTATTTCAAAGCTATCGAAAAGGTATGACTGGCATGGAAAATTATAAGCGAGAAAGTAACAGACATTGTTATGATTGTCTTCTTCAGTAGATATTTTTCCGATTTTGCTTTCTATCATTGTTCTAGCGTATAATCATTCCAATACAAAAAGCAGCAGTTGGGTTCAGCAGACCAGCAGGCTTTAGCTGTGAAAATGCCCTTTTATATGGTTTTTTAAGCATCTGTCAGAACACATCATAATAATGTAGGGAATTAATATCTTGTGGGGGCGAAACAGTATCCAAATTATAAGAAGGGGAGTTAATATGAAAGCAAATTCCTATAGGCCGGGGAGACAGTTGAATTATCTACACAAACCCAAAACAGTTCTAGCCAAAATAAGCTACTGATTCATCAGTATTAGCTACATTTTATTGCTTTATTAATTATTGGGTTCTTCACAGTGACAATGGATCTCTTAGGCAGTTGTCTTTCTTTTTTTTCGGGTTTATCATTTGCAGCTAATCCTGCAGCGAGATGTTTATTTTATAACCTTTTGTCAAATATATTCATGTAATTTTCCCCCCCATCATAAACTGCAGACTCCACATTTACTGTATCCATAGCAACCAGTGCAATAGATCGTAATAACTGCTAATAAGCATTTTTTTAACTATAGAAAGCTTCATGGAGTGTTATAATATATGTGATACACAGAATACAATAAAATTCTGTTCTGCATAATCTCTGCATTTGTTCTGAATTATTTTTGGAGAAGATGCATGTAAAGGAGAGCCTTACTGTAACCCTGTTGATAATCAGATTCCTTGCATTTTCTGTACCTGTTTTCAGACTGCTAGGCATATTTGATATATCTTGTTTGCAAAATTAGAATTGGTAACCGGGTCTCAAAAGTCAAGTTGTACCTCTAGTATGGTATAGTTTCTTGATATTAGTTCCAGCACTATTTTTTCATAGCCCTGCTATCTGATATTTCTTCATGTATAAGCAATTGTAAGTAAATGGTATGTATTCAAAGAAACAATGAAGTCTCTGACAGCTAACTGCAACTGTGAAACAAATTACTTTTGCAATTTAAATAATTAACTTATTTTTTTCAGGGATTTTTTTTTTTATTTCTTACAGAAGCCCCTCCTCTCTCTCCTTCTTCCTCTTTAGCTGATCAGTATGGTATCTCAAGTCATTGGGGGTAATTCAGCATAGTGCAAACTTACGTCCAGATCCTTCGCAGGGGTTGTTATGTGCTCGCTGACGTCCTGCATGCGCACATCAGCGAACGCTTTAAAGGTATTCCAGTCTCGGCGAGAAAACTCGAGTCGCCTCGCCGAGACTGGAATCCTTTTAAATCGTTCTCTGATGTGCGCATGCAGGACATCAGCGAGTGCATAACAGCATCTGTGAAGTGATGCGAAGGATCTGGAGGTAACTTCTCACTATGCTGAATTACCCCCATTGACTTGATGTCAGAGGCTTGAGAATTCTGAAAAAAAAGTCATAAAGAAGCAAGGTACCAAAAGAATTTTCAAGCCTTTTATTCATATTCCTGACTTAAGTCTCCAAACTGGAGGACAAAATGGAAAAGAAAGTTGAGACAGATAGAAAAAAATAACAATAATAATAATATATACTATAAAAACAGGCTCTTAACATTAGGGGTTCCAATGATAATAGTTGCAACCAGGCTCAAACTACTAGGGGTCTCATACCTCCCTCACCCCTTCCCCTCCAGATTTAAGTAACTCAACCTTTTTTTGGTCCAACAAGGAAGCAGGATGGGGAAGTGCTGCAGGGGGAGGCTAAACAAACAGCTGTTGGGGACTAAACTGTCCCTTTAAGATGTACAGTTTAGTATTTGAAGATGTATGCAAAGCAATTTTTTTGTCTAATAAAGATCTAATTACCTGCGAAATAAACACTATAAAAAAATTTTGATTAATGTGAGATGTAATATGCCATGGGTTTATTCATCAAAGAGTGAATTATCATCTTCAAATGAGGTCCTGTCAATTTACTCACTACAAGAAATGTAAGTGTGCCCTTAAATGGTAATGCACTGAGAGTTATGGGTAGATTTGAAGTGTATCTTTGTATCTTACAATCATTATAGGAAGAAATAAGGAATGAAAAAAAAAGGTTCAATGCAGAAAAATAATATTTGCAAGTCTTCTAGGATTAAACTGATTATCGTTCATTAGAGTAATTCAAATGAATATGGGCAACAGCTGGCATTGAATTTTTATTGTTCATAAGTACTGTATTTTTAGTGTACAATAGTGGTAAGGATAAAGTAAAAGGTAATTATCGTGATTAATAGTTCAGCAACACATTTGGAATACTCCCTATGGAGTTAATATACAGCAAGTGTACATTTTGAAAAAAAAAAGTATTTTTGGAACACATTTGAACAGCAGTAGAATTGTTCAGGTACTAGAATAGGCATCAAAAGATTTATGAAATGTATTATTCATATTATTTTACCTAAAATTACACTGAGGTAGTTCTTTTATTTATAGACCCTATAAAGCCTCATTAATATGAAGCATTGTAATACAGGCATATGAAGACTGAAGTTAATTAGCTTCCTTGTAAACTCCTAGTTACAATGGAAAATTAAATATGTAAATAATACAGTTATGCATTTCTATTGCAATCTTTATTAGGAAAAAAAACATTTTGCAGAAGTTAATCCCGGCCTCTTTGACCCTGCCTTGTCCATGTGCTGACATCTGATTGGTTTATAATCTATAATGTTGTAATGTGACTTATTAATGTGTTTTATTACTTTTTTGCACCAGCTTTGCTATAATGGTTCCCCCTTACAGTTTTTAACCT
>WMED01020983.1:0-12029 GCA_019650415.1 Pipa parva
TCCAAAGTGAGGCGAACACTACGCGCCTCACTTCGGAGCTTGCTGAATTCCCCCCTCTGTGTTCATGCTAGCTTTTACTGGGAAACCAGGACTAAGAACTGTAATGCACTATGAATGTTGGAGTTGCTGCCAATTGTGAAACCTAGAGATTGGGGTGTTGGAAATTCACTGTTTTATTTGTAGTATTTTAGAAAACTGACATTGATTATATAAAGTGTCATTGATATTAGTGACTATTTACTTTTTCTATTTAAACAGTCCCAAGTGTTGTTTTATTTCGTAGACGTAGAGTATGTTTTAACACAGCAACAAAATGTTGTATGCCAAAGCATCTTACTACTATCATCATTGTAGTCTATTGCTACCTATAAAATAATAACGTTTTACGCTATTGTACCACTGTACCAAGGGCGCAGCCCATAAAGTAATAGTGTGATGTATAAATATTATTATACCACTGGTAACATTTCAGTCTATTGCTACTTATTACCCAATAGTGCTATCATAATACTTCCATACCAATGGTAATATTGCAATCTGCCACTACCCAGAAAAGTAATGTGTTGTGTAAATTATGATGATAAAAATGTTTCCCCATCGAAATAAATTGTTATAAATTTTTATCAATAAATATTGTTCAGCTGTCAAGGGCACACTTTACAATGTTTTTCTATGAGGGTTCCTTCCATGACATATCGATATCATTGATTAGATCTGGGTTAAGGGACAAGACCAATTCCATAGGAAATATTGCCCTTTCTCATCTTAAACCCTTTTCACTCTCTGCCCCTCACATTTGGAATTCTTGACCCCTTTGTCTCCGACAGGTACATTCCCTCTCCACCTTCAAAACCAAATTGAAATCCTATCTGTCAGAGCACTAGCACTGATTCTTATCATTCATTTTATGTATAATTTTTATATAATATCTGTATATATATATATATATATATATATATATATTGTATTTATTTATTCACTGTATTTATCTATATCTATTTTGATCTATTTATTTGTATTTATGGACCTATGACTCCACAGCTCTTATTGTCCTGTGTATGTAAGTCTTCCTCCCATTTAGATTGTAAGCTCCTTGGGGCAGGGACCTCCAACCTCTTGTGTCAATCACTACCTAGCACTTAATTTGATGTATCCTTGTTATATTTTACTTGTTTTGTTTAATGCACTTTTCCCTTGTTTGTATTGTACTTGTATCACTGAATTGTACAGCGCTGCGTAAATTTGTGGCGCTTTATAAATAAAATTATACATACATACATACATACAAATAATGGGCAGACAAACTGATAAAATTGTACTAGAAGTTAGTTTAGTAAATAGGAGAAAACAGCAATATCATTAAAAACAGGCTGTATCTCCTGCAATTAGTAGTCCAAAAACATTTCATCTTTAGTAAATGTCCCATCAAATATTGTAAGAAACACTTATTACTGTCTAAGTTAAAATCACAGTCTGTTAATACCAGTGATGTTTCATTTTGGGGTTTAGGACCATTAGTAGCATGTAAGGCTCCCTTTATAGTAAAACACAATGTGGAAAGCATTCCTTCTTGTTCTTGAAATATACTGTTTATTTAATACATATATTAAAATGGAGCCAGACATAAATAAAAGCAATATGAGCACAATTCCCTGTCCAAAATATTACTCGTACATTAAATAGTGTTCTTGGATGTAGACAGATAAAGGAAATGATGTAAGAGGGGGTATTAGAAAATGCAATAAAAAGGAAACAGACTGTCTTGTGTTAGTATCAGCTATGTATTAAAATGTTTATTATAAAGTAAGCGCCCTTAAAATAGTAATAATTATGAACAATAATAAAATGGAAAAAAAAATATATTAAAACATAAAACTTTATGTTTTCAAGTGCAAAATTCCAAAGATAAATTGGATATATTTAAAGTGGCGGTATAAGAGATAATTAGGTTTGCTTACCTTTCAACATTTCCTTCTTTACTTAACCATTTCCTGACTTTTGGATCATATTGCGTTGAAAATGAAGTATTTTTCCCCCAGTTATATATACTGATGCAGCCTGAAACAAAAACACATTTATGAAAGTCTAAATTGACCAGGACATGTTGAAATGGTCCTACCCAACCTGGACGTCAGGAGAGACCACCTCCTGTTTATTGCTAGTCTAAATTTATTAACCTGATCCCTATGACTACAATCTACTACAACCCAGGCATGATATGTGCCTATTTACTAAACAAAAGAGGGCATTATCACTGAACTCAGTCAAAGTGTAGCAGTCAGAAAACTTTGCTGTAGGAATAAAAGTTTAAAGAATTGTGGGATAATTCATGTAAAAAGGGAACTGCTACAAATTGAAACAATAAAACCTCACATGCCAAGTAACTAGCAACCAAGCAACCACCAACCAAGTAAAGAGCATAAAAAGGGCAAGTAACCCAACACAAAAACATATATGCAGTATATATATATTATATAAAATTAGGGACAGGGGTCCATAGAACCCTATTTAACCCTACAATAGATGCGGAAACACACCATAGGACCATAGGGCCCTCACCCTTCCCCTGCTGCTCAGTAGAGTAGAAGAAAATATGTTAAGGCGAGGGAGTGCAAGTGTTCATACTCCAAACCAACCCAATAGGTGGGGCAGTGGTAAATATCTTGGAGGGGAGATCATTGGCTAGTGACTACACTAGGGGTAGTGGGGTAGGGCCCTAAAATAAATTTTAAAAAATTAAGATCATGTCCCTATCTAAGGATCCTTCCTCCTAATTGGTTTTGGGGTGGGAGGCCAAAAACAAAGCTAATGACCCTTCTGTCCTTAGACCCACTAGCCCCTATTTGCTTGAGAAGTGAGGGGTCATAGTTGAGAACCACCTTTCCTAACTATAGTGGGGAAGGTCCTTTTAAATGTACCCTAGCGCCCTACACAATAATAGGGTATGTGGTCATATGAATCCTGCTCATTATTTGCTCTGAAACTCTTGCTGACTTGGATTATATTATGGCTTTCAATGAAGTCTACAGGCAAGTATCATGGCAAAAATAGGTGATTAAAGGTTATTATCAATATAGTAATTATGTTCTATAGTTTGCTTCACATAACTGTGGGTAAAAATAGATTTGGGGGAATGGCTAGATATATGGGCACTGCTACAATTAACAATGTTTAGATATAAAGGCCCCTTGTCAGTCAATGGACCCTTCACATATACCTCTAAAATCATAGCAGGCTAAAGGCAGAGCATGTAAATGTAAAATTCCTCCAGAATGCACAGCAGTGGTAGAGTCTACTCCACATCACACAGCAATATAATGAGCAGCAGTGGTAGTATATAAGATCTAGTCCATAACACAAAGCAGGGCAATATACAGAAGTGACATCAATTGAGATCTAGGGGGTAATTCAGGAAAGAGCAAAGTTACCTTGCGATGCTTCTCATCAGTTTGCCGAGATGGGTACGCGCTCCCTGGTCTCCTGCAAGCGGAGATCAGCGAACGCTTTAAAGGTACTTCGGCTCACCTCACCTCGCTTCACCTAACACACAGCAGTATTATGCACAGCAGTGGTAGAGCTTGAGATACAGTCCAGAACATACAGCAGTATAATGTACAGCAATGTTAGACCTTGAGATCTAGTCCAGAACGCACAGCAGTATAATGCACAGCAGTGGCAGAGCTTGAAATCTAGTCCAGAACACACAGAAGTGTAATGCACAACAGTGGTAATTACTGAGATCTAGAGTCCAGAACACAGAGCAATATAATGCACAGCAGTGGTAGAGTTTGAGATGCAGTCCAGAACACACAGCCGTATAGTGTACAGCAATGTTAGAGCTTAAGATCTACTGTAGTCCAGAACACACAGCAGTATAATGCACAGCAGTGGCAGAGCTTGAGATCTAGTCCACAACACACAGAAGTGTAATGCACAGCAATGGTAATTACTGAGATCTAGAGTCCAGAACACAGAGCAATACTGTATAATGCACCGCAGTGGAAGCATTTGAGATCTTATCCAGAACAAGGTAGTATAATGCACAGCAGTGATAATGATTGTGATCTAGTCCAGAATACACTGCAGTACAATGTAATGCGGTGGTAGCGTTTGAGATCTAGATCACACCACAAAACAGTATAATGTACAGAAGTGGTAATGACTGAAATACAGTCCAGAACACACAGCAGTATAATGTACAGCAGTGGTAAATATTTACATCTAGTCCAGAACAAACAGCAGGGTCAAACTCACAGTCATATTGGGTAGCAGGCATACCTGCAAACTTTCAGACTGAGTTCTCTGTGAGATTTTCTTGGGGAGGGAATCATTACATATTGACTTGTCCTAACAGAATCAATTAGTTTTAAGCAAAACATATTTTATTTGGAGAAAAGAAAATAACAATATCAAGATAAGAATATTACAACTGCAGTACCAGAAAATGAAGGTTATAAAATTCCACTCAAACTGAAAGTTAGAAATATGCAGATTGATAAAGGCTGTTCAGGATAAAATATAAATATATGAAAATGTAAAGCAAGGCAACATAAATGTAAACCCTATCAATAACATCTGCAAAAAAGCAGGACATTTCTTTTAAACAGTATACTGAAGTGAGAAAATGTAGTGATTGGATATCGTGATTATGGTCCTTCTATCCTGAAAAAAATACATTAAGGTATTGACCTTATATAATCATAACTATCATACATTAAAAAAACCTGCTTAAAATGCAGAAGTTGTTAAAAAATATACTAAACAGTACTTATAAAAATGTGTAAGTACTGACACCTGCTGGAGATAGACACAATACACACTTGCTATAGTTCAAATAATTGATTAGAATAAAAATAATTTAAAATGGATGACTACTCTTTAACGTAACACTTACTTACTCAGTAATAGCAAAAACTACAAAATTAAATCATCATTTGCCAAAGAATAAATAATCCATATATACAAGTTGTTATTGCAATAAAGAAACCATAAAAGTAAATGAGCAACATATGCTACTGCAGAATTATGATTCTTGAGTTAATTAAACATCTATGCTTTGAGTTAGGGGCAAAGCCCAGCCAATATTTTGGATACCATGGCTAGATAGTAGAGCTTCAGTTTTTTTGTGATTGCTGGAAAAGAACTACATCTATTAAAGGCCAACTATAGTCAGATTATGTCTTAAATATGCAGTACTATACCTTAGTGAGAAGCATTTCTTCCCAGTAGATGATTCATCTGAAGCAAGATGATTGATTAAGTAGCTTTTCAAAACTCCTGCACCAGGAAATGTGTATGTGACATGTACTGGATAGTTTTCCATGAAAAGGTACCCTCCCCTGGACATTTACTTACTAATTAACACATGTGCACAAGTCAGCTTTCCCTCTGTAATCAAGCTTAATTTATGCAGCCAAAAGGTCAGCGCATTACTTAACCGATTGCAATAAGGCAGCTTTTTCTTCTTGTGTTGCCTGACTTGCAGAACAGAAAGAGGAGGGGGAGTTGGGGGGGTGGGAGGAAAATGTCAGCTCTCAGGAAAACTAATTAAGGGAAGTAAATTGCAAGTATTATTTCTTCCCTAAACTTTTTTTAACTATTTGTGTCAGCAATTGGCTTAGTATAAAGGGGTTTTATATGTATGTGTGCAGTTATATCAGCACTATAGTCCCCTTTAACAAAACATGTTCATAGTAGTGAATACTAAAGAACAGTGACTATAGTGATGTTCGCACTGAGGTCATGGGCCTTATTGACTAAAGGAGGAATTCACCTCACTACAATTCAAGTGACATTGCCAAAATAGTTGTAAATCCACTTCTCACTATTGACTAAGCGTAGAATATACTTGGCGAACAAGCAGACCGTAAAGATTGCTGTCACAGGCATAGTGTGGCACAGGGAGGCGGATAGAAGTAGGATGAGAAGTCATGCGGAGTGAAGTGAAGTAAAGGGCAGTGATGTCAGTCTCATCACATCTCACTAACTGTATTCTGTGAATATTCTATTTCTATGTCACCTTGTCCCTAGGTCATATTGTCACTTAGTTGCAGTCGCCATTGTCACTTTTGATGAAATAGTCGCCTTACACAACACTGGAGCCCTGCCATCAACCCCTCAATTCACCACTTTGAAATGGCAAAGTCAAACAGGTGAGTTCGGTGCAGTTTACCTAGACACATTCACACCTTCTCACCACTCCTCTACTTAGTGAATAGTAGAAGTACCTGTGCAAGCGAAAAGCCCTGTAAGATCGCGACTATAGTAGTCACAAAAACTGGTCACGTATTTGCCACTTCGCAGAGTTTGCTTGCTTAGTGAATTAGATTTATTTGTCACTGGATAAGTACAGTACATACAAATCAGTGAAATTTCAGAATATGGGGAATAGAAGCTCTATTCTAATATTTAGACTTCTCAGAATGTGGTAAAAAAAAAATTTTGCAACTGTAATAATAATTATTCTGGCCTTTTCCCTTCCAAGGGTGCCATGTTCACTCTCATATCATAGTACACAAAGAAATGCTGGTGGAAGAAAGGCTCCAAAAGCAGCAATCACTGCAAACCCTTTAGTGGGTGAATAATTACACACAACAGTGTTTGTAAGTAGATTTGGACATATTAGTAAAGAAATAGAAGGAATAGTAAAGTGGTTCTGGCCCCTTTTAAAAAATGACCCGAAGTATGGTAATTTATTTCGGGATACCCCTCAATTCGCCGATAGATGAGGGAGTACATTAAAAGATAAACTCTGCCCCTCTGATGTGGCAGTGTATAATAAAAACAAACACATACAAAAGAATCCTAAAATAGGCACAAACCCATGCTTGAATTGCAACAACTGTAATTCAGTAATAGCAGGAGACTATATAACACATCTACAACAGGGAACAAAAATAAAAGTAGAGACTTTTCCAACCTGCGAGTCAGACCATGTTAGATATGCTTTAAAGTGCCCATGTGGCTTACTATACGTAAGTCAAACAAGCAGACCTATAAAAATTAGGATCGGTGAACATAAAGGCAGTATTACAAATAAAAGGGACACCTCAGTGGCCAGACACTTTATTACCCCTAGACACAATATAAGTCAGTTAAGATGGAGAGTATTGGAAAAAATTGAAAGGAAGTAACAGGCAAAAATTATTACTAAAAAGAGAGAATTGGAGGATAAAGAAATTGAATACAGTGACACCTAATGGCTTAATTCAATATATCAGTTTTAAAAGCTATTTGCAAGTCTCCTTGTCTTCTCCATACTAACCTTTAAGAACCTTTGCCTTTAATAACCCTTAAGAACCTTTACCTTTAACAATAATTACTCTAATATACTTTGCAGGAATATTTACTAAGACACGGATCTCCTGCCGTGTAGTCCAATATATTTGTAAGTAAAAAAACTACTACTGCTACATACTACATGAAAAAAAGTGTAAAAAAAAAGTGCATGAGACTAATTAGGGGGTTATTCACTAAAGTCAAAATTTAACTATCAAATTCTCAAACAGTGGATTCCCATAGCAAATCCAAAACTGCAACAATTTCCCCATTGTAAAGTCATGACCGTGACAATTTTAAAGTTGCAGCTGTGACAATATTTACATAGTAAAGTCACGACTGCAACAATATTCTCATTATAAAGACGCAACTGTGACAGTAGCAGTCTATTGAGACTGTCTTTAGCTGGCGAATTCACACCTTTACACTACATTTCGGGCTTTAGAGAATAACCCCCTAAGTTTATAAGCTTTGCTATATAAACAGACTGCAGACATTTCCAGTGTAGACTTATAATTCCCTACAGATGTAATGCTTTTCAATATGTATGACATGAATTTATAAACATTACCAGTCATTATGATGTTAATATGTTGATATCACTAATTGAATATATGCAAATGTGATGTTACTATGCTAACTGTATTACCTGCATGGTCACTGAATGAGGTGGAGTTTTCTTTTTATTAAAGGGAAACTATAGTCAGATTACATCTTTACATATGCAGTACTATACCTTAATGAGAAGCGTTTCTCCCCAGTAGTTGTAAACAGCACTGATAAACTCCTGCACCAGGAAATGTGTGTGTGACATGTACTGGCCAGTTTTCCATGAAAAGGTACCCGCCCCCGGATATTTTTGCCCTACTTACAACTTACCACATGTGCCCAAGTCAGCTTTGCCTCTGTAATCTCCTGCCTTCCAAATGTAAACAAACTTAATTTATACAGTCAAAAGGTCGGCACACTACTTAATCAATAGCAGTCAGGCAGCTCTTTCTTCTTGTGTTGCTTGACTTGCAAAAGAGGAAGTGGAGGGGGAGCGGGGGTGGGAAAAATGTCAGCTCCCTTTAGAACTAAACAGTAAAATGACAAGTATTGTTTCTTCCCTAAACTTTTTTTTAGCTATTTGTGTCAACAATTTGCTTAGTATAAAAGAGTTTTATATGTATGTGTTCAGTTATATCCGCATTATAGTGCCCCTTTAAGATGTTGGGCAGTTTGTTTGTACACTTGACAAAGGGCACTTGCTTGAAACATGTTGTTTGTAATTATTCACCCAATAAAGGGTTTGAGTGAATGCTGCCTTTGGAGCCTTTCTTCTACTAACATTTCTTTGTGTTCTCAGAATGTGGCCCTATATGATTCACCTTCACTTTCCATTGGCAATGATTAGTAGGTATTAGCTACTTGTTGTCAGAAATTTCCCTCGCTGGCCAGGGGTGGTTGCCACAAGCATTTGAGGTGTGGCTAGACAGCACCTTTGATGGTAGGAACCAGGAACTGGCTGCACTCCAGGTAGCAATTCTACGACTGCTCCATTTGAGCTTTGGTCTGTGGGCCTGTGTTTCCAGGTGAGCTGTCCAATACATTGGTGCTGATCTAAGCCTGCATTCTTGTAATGGTCGAAACATGCTTCCTGTTTGTCATTATCCAGGCCTATAAATATGAGGTCATTTCCTCCAGTCTTTGGTTCCATCTTGGGTGCAGTTTCTGGTAATAACCTTACATATGTGCTTTTTTCTGCCATACAAAAGCATCATGAGATTGTAACTGATACACTTCAAAATACAGTATTCCCACACCAGTTGTCTATCTATGCCATGGTTGAAGAAGAGACCTAAGTAGTCTGGAAAGCTTGCATTTACCATCTATTCAGTTAGCCAATAAAATATATCACCTATACTCTTCTTGTCTCTGCATATATCTATGGCTAACACAGTGCTACACTCTACTCTACTAGTTGTGATCTACTACTCTCCCAAAAGACCAAAACTATGATTCGTAGTCTAATGCATCAGTAATGTATCTTATTGGCAATGCAACCACTGGTGTCATTAAATGTTATGCAAGCCAATGTCTGCCATGTTACAAATTAACCATTTTTATAATGAAAGATTCAGTAAGAATTTATAGTTTATATGAGTTTGGCTTTATGAGATAAATTATTTTAAATAGACAGTAACACAAATAGATCTATAGTTACTACATATTCAATCTATATTCTATATATTCAATCCATGCTTCAAAAAGATCTATTTTGACACTTTTAAATTATAAATGTGGGACATCTTTGGCACTTTCTGAATACGTATTATTTAAAGTTCAGGAGACTGGGTGAGATCTGTTTAACAACATGGCTGCTATCAGTAAAGATAAAAACAGACAGAAAACAATAAAATTCATGAATGCAACTTTAAAAGGTAACATTTTTACAAGTATTGTATTTAACTAACTGCATTGGCAATCCAAATAGGAATTTTTTGGTGTTACTGGTGCTTTGAGTGGGTTATTCACTAAAGTCCAAATTGTTGCATATAGGTGTGAATTCGCCAGATAAAGACAGTCGTAATAGGCTGCTACTGTCGCAGTCGTGACTTTATAATGAGAATTTTGTTGCAGTCACGACTTTATTATGGGAAAATTGTTGCAATATTAACAATAAAAAATTATCGGAACTTTACAATGGAGAAATTATCGCTGATTTGCTATGGGAATCCACTGTTTGCGCATTTGCGAATAACCCCCTGTTTGTATCCATGCTCTTAAGAAGGAACTGTCAATACATCCAAAGATTAACTTACGAAATACTAATTTTGACAAACAGCTTTTTTTTATATAAATTTCTTACATTGTTTCATCATTGAACTAAATTCAGTCACTGGATGGAGAGCGCAGTTGCATTCATGACAGTGACTCACATTTTTAAGTTAGGTCAGTGTGATTACTCTCTGTTTAGCATTGGTTAGCCATGGCAGTAAAACATTCATATTATTATATAGTGTTTTCTTTAAAGTTAAGTATCTGATTTTCTTACTTCATGTTTTTGCTGATTGCAATCATATTTTAGTTGTAAGGGTAAGCATACCCCCACTGCCCAGTCCCATTGTTTTGTATGTGTCTTGACCCAGTGAGGCCAGTTACCTGAGAGTAAGGGTATTTTTTAAAAAGTATTGTGCTAAAAATCTTTCAGCATTTTCGGAAGCAAGGATGAAGTATATAGTAGCTGCAGTGCCTTTTTTCGCCGGTACGGTGTACCAGAAAATCTGATGACCAATCAAATCATACAGACAGCCACGCTGCTCCGGAGGCAGCATTAAAAAGGAGCAGCCTGGCTGTGTTAGGTTTAGTGCTGCCTCCGGAGCAGCCTGGCTGGATGTGATAGTGCTGCCTACAGAGCAGCGTGGCTGTGTTAGGTTTAGTGCTGCCTCCGGAGCAGCGTGGCTGTGCTAGGTTTAGTGCTGCCTCCGGAGCAGCCTGGCTGGATGGGTTAGTGCTGCCTACGGAGCAGCGTGGCTGTGTTAGGTTTAGTGCTGCCTCCGGAGCAGCCTGGCTGGATGGGTTAGTGCTGCCTCTGGAGCAGCCTGGCAGGATGTGTTAGTGCTGCCTCTGGAGCAGCCTGGCTGGATTGGTTAGTGCTGCCTCTTGAGCAGCCTGGCTGGATGTGTTAGTGCTGCCTCTGGAGCAGCCTGGCTGGATGTGTTAGTGCTTCCTCCGGAGCAGTACCGGCATATATTTGTTTACAAAAAAAGCACTGAGTAGCTGTATTTGGTGTTACTGTCCATTTAACACATTTTCCAGGGAATGCAAGCCATTTTGCTGATGAATTTTATTTGGATTATCTTAAATCAGTGCAAACAACAGTGGAGGGATTCTGGGATCAGAATCATGACTTGGGGCTCAGGCAGCTGCCCGCTCTTTCTTTCCCTAGAAAAGGGGTAAGGTGAAAGACTTTAAGAAAAGCAGGAATTATATTTGAAGAGAAGGTATATTTTTAGAAAATCATTAAAGTTAATAATGTAAAACAATAGCTATCTCCATGTTGTTTTCTATTAAATATTTAAAATACAGATTTCAAATCACTTCTCTTTTGGAAACAGGTCTGTATACATGAGGTAGAGAGCATCAACTCTGCACCCATTTTTATACATTGGATTAGTTTTCAATTTACACAGCTAAATCCTATAATCCCCCTTTAACCTGCAGACCACTCCACAGAGAAATATGCTGAATGGAATGTATTAGTAGGTATACAGCTGTACTTAGGACTAGGTTTGGTACATGGTCATCAGGATGCAGCCATCCCAAATATCTCCAACAACGAAATAAAATGTCTGCAAAGAATGTCAGGATATCTGCTTCATTCAAAATAGCTGATCCTGCAGATTAGTTTCAGACTGGCTTCTTTATTAGAATAGAATGTTTGTCAGCCTGAATACCAATGTGAAGCAATATTTATAAGAAAACACTTCCAGAAATATATTGTCTTTCTAAAGTGTGAGGGGGAGAAAGAAGTCATATTAGGACCAGATGTCTGAGATATGAAAAAATGCCTTTCCCTAAACTAGAAATAGTGGGTAAAGCTTGTCTGGGAACTGCACATACCATTCCCACTAGAGGCTGCACAGTGGTTTGATGAGCTCAGGTTTAGAAATAAATCACAATGTTTAGAATGGTTATTGCTGCATGCTGAGTTATGCTATTGCAATGTGAACTGTATGAAATGCTTGTTTGCTGGATTATATATGTGT
>WMED01020984.1:0-12029 GCA_019650415.1 Pipa parva
CCTTCTTGCAGAACACATCCGAGAACTGGTGGTAAACCTCAGGTAAGAGATCCAGCTGATTGACCGAAAGGGACGTTACAGCCAAAGGTAATGTTGGTGTCTTTGCTACGCAATTTAACTTACAAGCTGGAGCCCAACTAGAGATAGAACCTTGTTGCCAGTCAATGACTGGGTTGTGTAGGCGAAGCCATGGGATTCCCAAAACAACAGGAGTTGAAGGGCTGTGGATGAGTAAGAACGAGATAATCTCGCAGTGTTTGGGACCAAAAACCATACGGAGAGGTAGCATGGATTGGGTCACCAGACCTTCTGAAAGTGGTTTCTCATCCAGAGCAAAAATACGGAAAGGTGTGGGAATATCTTGTATAGGAAGAAGATGTTCCTTGGCAAAATTTATGTCAAGAAAATTACCTGCTGCCCCAGAATCGATCATGGCTGTGGTGTCAAATACAGATGAGCCTACCTCCAGGGAAATAGGAATGGACAAACGGTGAGTGTCAGATGAGGGTAGAGAGGAAATAGCGCCCAGAGAATCTACCCTCTTCTTCTCTAGGCAAGAAAGTTTCCCGGCCGGATTGGACAATTTCTTAAGAAGTGTCCATTACCACCACAATACAGACAGAGTCCAGAAGTTTGACGCCGTAAACGTTCCTCACGAGACAGACGGGTTGCACCAATTTGCATCGGTTCTTCGGCAGTTACCGCATGAGTAGTATCGAACTTCTCTTTAGGAGAGAAGGTGGCTGAACCCGATTTTCTCTTTTCTGTGCTCCTTTCTCGCAGACGATTATCCACCTTGATGGAGAGTGCTATAAGCTCTTCCAAAGAAGAAGGGAGGTCTTTCGTAGCCAATTCATCTTTCAATTGACCAGATAAGCCATGCAGGAAGGCAGCGGTAAGAGATTCGTTGTTCCATGAAGTCTCTGCTGCCAAGGTCCGAAACTCTATAGCATACTTAGCCACAGAATGAAGGCCTTGCTTAATGCTCATTAAGCGGGAAGAAGCGGCTGACGTTCGACCAGAAACATCGAACACTCTACAGAGAGCCGACATAAAGGCGTGATAGTCAGTAGTGACGGAATCTCTTTTCTCCCACAGGGGGGAAGCCCAGGCCAGAGCCTCATCCTTCAGCAGCGAAATAATGTAGCCCACCTTATCTCGTTCAGAAGGAAAACGGGAAGGGTGGAATTCAAATTGAATCTGGCACTGATTGAGGAATCCACGACAAGCATCAGGATTGCCTGAAAACACAGGAGGTGAGGGAATGCGAGGTTCCTCAAATCTTGGAGGTGCAGGTGGAGGAGGAGGTACCGCCAAAGGAGGATTGGACTGGAGACGGTTGGAAATTGAGTCCAGAACTTGTGCCATCCTACTCTGATGAGATTCGTAGGAATCCATCCTTCTGGCGAGGGCTATAAGCATCTCCTCGGACGTAGTACTACAAGAAGCCTCTGGGCGCTCCATGGCCCGAGTATACTGTAACGAAAGTGCAGGGGAAACCTGCGTGGAGATTGAAGCTTTAGTAGTGGTTACCCAAAGGGACTTGGCACAAGCTATTCCTAAGGCGCGGAGTCTAAGGAAGACCCTGGTTTTCACCATTGACCCCGCAAGAGGATGTGGACTGCGCTGAAGGGCCTGCCCAGGTCGCGGTCCCTAGGATAGCTGTCCCTTGTGGGAGGAAGAACAATACGAGGTCAGACAAGCCGAGGTCAGTGCTGGTAGAATGGTATGATTTCCAGGAAACAAACCGAAGTCAGTGCGGGTAGAGAGCAGAGTAGTCAAGACAAGCCAAGGGTCAAACGGGTAGAGAACAGAGTAGTCAGACAAGCCAAGGATCAGAACCGGAACACAATAGTAGTAGCAGGAACAAACACAGGAAACCCAAACAGAGGTTATACTCGGGCGCTGGTGGATACGACTGCCGCATATTTATAGGTAGGAGGCGGGAATAGCGCAGGAAACCCGATTGCATCAGACGCCAATCCCATCGCAGTCACCGTAACCAATAGCCGAGTGGAAGGAGTGCGTTTGTCGTGGCAAGATTGGTACGTCAGAACGTATGCAGACGCCGACGCCAACCACGGCAAACATGGACGCCAACCGCGGCAAACATGGACGCCAACCACACAATAGACCGTGAGTACCGTGACAGACAGTGACCGAGTGACAATATGAACTAGGGATATGGTGATATAAAAAGCATTGTAAAGATGACATCGCTATGCCAACACTAATGTATGACTGACTACGCCACACTATGCAAGGAACCACGTCCAATGCTGTTTGCTTCTTCAGTAAGAGAATTCACTAATTAGTAAATAAGGAGTAGAAAATTCATGACTATGGGACTGGAGCAACCCGAAGTGATGCGAATATTCTTTGACAGTAGAATTTCCACTTTCATGAATAAGCCCCAATATTGAGCTTTGTCACACAGAATGAATAGTTTATCATGTTATCAGTGGGAAAAATGTCCAGGTATGGTTATGCTGCTCAAATTAGATCAGACTACTGTCCCTGCGAGTTTTCACTAAGTGACCCTGACCAGTATTTTGCATCGTTCTATGGAAGCTCCTCCTGCTGACGCTATATTAATAACAGCTCAGCAAAGATACTTTTCAATTTGGACCACATCAGGTCAGGTTGCCCCAGTCCTAAAACATGTGGCTGTGTAAAGTAAAACCCTAACCACAAGGACTATTATTTTGAAGTAGTGAGTTGGGTTGAGCTGTGCTACTTAACCATAGCATGTCAGATAGAAGAGTCTTTAGAAGGAAAAACTCACCAATGAAGGAGGTTAGAGAGCTAGTGTCAAGGCTCATCTTGGGTCAATTCAGAAACCTGCTACCTGGGGAGTCACTCTGCCAGCTACCAGAGAGATTTCATGTGTGATACCAACCTGTAGAATGCCCTGCACAGATGTGTAGCTATTAAAGCACATGTAGACTCTCCTATCCACTGTAACCATTAAATCATATCTCTGGCAGTGGACAAAGTAGTATATGGGATTTCTGCTTTTAATGCTATGTGTTTTTTTGCTTTAAAAGTAAAGATGGCGTGTTTTTTTCCAAGAGAATCCCTAATGCCAGGGCAATGCATAGGTCTTTAAGGGTGCCATAGAGGATTAGGGCTGATGTAGCCCTAAAATAACAACTGGCACTGAAAATTAATTTTAAAAAAAAACACGTTTCAGTTTTAAAGGAATTATTTAATAGAGATGAAGTTGAGTGCACCTGTATTGTGAAGGCTCAGAATGAAGCCAGGTGCTTAGCTTCTACATATGCTCAAAACATATCTCTCAGCAAGGTTTCTTCTCAAAAATTCATTACCAGAACTCCATCACAATTCATCATCATTCTTAAAACAAGAGGAACCCTCTATCATGCCTATGAAGAAAATATGGGTTGTTTTTTTTCATCGAATACATTAAACAAGGTAGTGGGCTAGGTTTTACAGATGTATTCTGTTATGACTTTTTAATTCCATGTAGATGTGGATTTGTTTGATATCTTTTATATCTTGGAAAATACCTACAATTATCTGATTAATGAATGAAGGATACCTATAAACACAGGATATTGTTGATCTGTGGATGTGCTCAATCACTAATGCTTAAGACCAGTGGCATAAATATGAATGAGCCCTGATGAAAAAGACGGACCTTCCTCCAAAAGTCACTGATTCGGAACAAAATGACAGATTACATTTTTTGGGGAATTTAAGTCATAGATTGTTCAAACAGTTTATGTTTGTTCTTATCCCAATATTAGGTGTATCATAGACCCACTATTTTATAATGTGCAGTTAAATGCTCCTTGAATGATGTTTGTTTTCTGACTTTGGTTCCTTAACTACAGTGTTTACACAGCTTGCATCATTTCCTCATTGAGTATTGTGTCTAGTGGTGATGAATGATTCATCTCTCATTCAGGTTTGGGGGTTGAATAAGAGATTTATGAAACCTTTTTCCCTTTTCATAGTAATATTTGAAGATTGTTAGGTGAATGTTTACTAACGTGGGCATATCTAAAAGCCAATACTAGAAACGACACCAGCAACCGAAATGCGTCAAAATGCTGACATTGTCCTTATTATATATGTGCGGATTGCTCATATGTTGTCTATGTAAGGAAAACATCACTTTGTGACAATATGCCTGTTTAAGTTGAACCGCTTTTATTTTCCTGGCTGTGTAGAATTTACTACATACTGTAACTATTTGCCACATATAGACATGAATATAGCGTTTAGTGATCATATACAACTGACTCTGTTCCAGTATGTGCAAATTCTGACAAGTGTGGTGAATTTACTTCAGCAGGCTAATTTACACTTTGCTAAATACGTTGCTAAAGCTTAATTATTCTCTGCTCATGCATGTTACTGTACACAGCTGTCCAACTAAACTGAAAAGTGCCTATCTTCATTGTGCACTAGTCATATTATAACGAAAATAGTAAAGCTCCATTGCACAATAGCCTTGTTAGATTGCAACATGCCCATTTGCAATGTACAATATATGTTTCAAACTAAAATATCCATGTTAAACAAAAACAGTTCAGTAACCTCAGTACAATGCAAGCCCATTTCACACCTGGTCTGGTCCCAAATGTGACACTTGTGAACCTTGTGGTGGAAGGTGACGGCAACGTGACTTAAATTTTGGAGCAAATTTATCAAATTGTGAATTTTTCTGTACATGGTCAAATAAGAAATTTAAGCTGTAATGAATGAAAATGAATTGGAAAATTCACCTAAATCAGGTTTAGCAATGAGTTACTGCTACAATAACCCTAATCACAGTGGTAACCTAATGCCCATGCAATATACTTAGCTATACCATCATTGCCAAAGGGTAAGGGGAGATTAAATGAAAGCGGGTCTATGCATTCCACTCCCCTTCCTTCTACCCCAGTCATGCACCAGGGAGGGGAAATTTAAATTTCACTTTTTAACCAACTGATACTGTGTAATGTCTCTAATGTAGCTATATTGTATGTTTCTCTTGTTCATTATACAGTACCACCTGTTGGTTGGAAAGTGATACTGCAGCTCAAACTAAAGGAGAAAAAAGTAGTGTTAATCTGATTCACTGGTGATAGGACTGGTGACCTAGGCTAGTTTAGCAGAGTTGAAGAAGAGGAAGTGAGTGAAGTAAATATCAGGATATGTGCTGAAAAATGTATTTAATTTTAATATTGTGTTTATAAAACATGATACTTCAAATACAAGACAAATGGGTTTGGGACCCTATATGTCCTCTTTAAATACAGAGGGGGTTATTCACTAAGGTGCGAATTCGACTGTCGTTCCCATAGTAAATCTGCTACAATTTCACCATTGTAAAGTCACGACAATTTTTTAAAGTTAAGATTGCGACAATTTTCACATAATAAAGTCGCGATTGGCACAATCTATTAATTATAAAGATGCGACTGCAACAGTGGCATCCTATTGCAACTGTCTTTATCTGGCGAATTCGCACCTATACGCAACAATTCGGACTTTAGTGAATAAACCCCAGAGTTGTAATGATGTGGGAGACTAGAAGGAGCCTGTTGGATTTTCCGCTTCTGTGGGACTAAGATTTGGAAAAGTGACCCAAAGAGAGAATTTTGATTTCTGGATAAAAAAAAGACTGTTTTATTTTCGGCTTACAATACTCAATAAACCTGTTGTTATGAAGACAACTACTGTTTGCTTATGATTCCCAGGAGGTGCACTGCCATTTGAGTAATTTCTTTTAACTAGAAAGCCTAACGCTAAAACATTTTGTGAACCCTGAAACCCCCCAGAATGCATTTGAATAAAACGATAATAGAAATAGACTGTAAAGATGTCTGATTGCTGGGGACTTGAAAAATACAGTATAGCTGGTTACTGCCATTATTTCTGTAGTTCTTTAAAGAGATATTTAAACTATTCTTCAAACATGCAAGAGAAGAAATTATTGCCCAGTTTTCATTAAGTGGAAAGCCTATACATTAATAATATTACATCATCTAAAAATCTAAGGATACGCATACATTAGAACTAAACTGATTAGAAATTGGTTTCATTTAATTCAAAACCAATCAGTCTACAATCAGTGCAGCTCTGCTGATTGCATTTTTTATTTTGAAGTGTCCCTGACTTTTCTGATGATCTAGAAATGTTATTTTACTTTTAGTGACAGCCAGAGTTCTGCTTAAAATGCCAGAAACATATACAGCAGAAAATCAAAAATCTGAGGCCACCGTGAAAATCTTTATTTTATTTTTTTTTGTTGTAGTTGGAATGAAAAATTTTTGAAATATTCAGGATTCTGCAGGTCGTTTTTATTTTTAACCATGTCAACGGGCGTTAGAGGCTTGTTTATTTTAATCAACTCAAAGCCATTCTTCACCTATTATAAATATTGTTGTGCCTTGGGTCTCCAGCAGAATATTTTATACCAAGTAGCATTGTGAATGTGGGAACTAAGCTACATTAGTTACATCTAATAGAAATGCATCAAAGTTAGGCATAAGGGGAAATACCGGTATTCGAACTATAATGGGGTGAGGTTACTGGTGTTCCGAAAGTAAGGAGGTGAGCTCTAAACTCAAATTTAAAAGAAAAGTAATGCCATACGTATCCAAAATGCATCTTTGAACTCAAATACATGATTATTTATTGCTTTGAGGTGTTTTAGTTTTTTTACCACAACAAACACCTAAATAAATGAAAAATAAACTGGCATGGGCGTTCACATTAGTAGTCATCCTGGCCTCCCAATGCGCTGGAGCAGGACAGAGGAGTGCATCTGGAGGCCAGGATGACTCCTGATGCATCCTTGCAGGGGGTGCAAGTTTCTGCATACTCCCAATACATCACAATGTCACACAACCCCTTAACCCCCCCCCCCTTCCATTTCATGAATATATTCCATAAAAATAACATAGCAAGGGAAGAAGAGAAACAACACAAAGCAATACAACTCAGGAATGTATCTTCAAATATAACATTTTTTTACAAGTACGATGTAGAAATAGCTGCCAATCCACATGGGATTTTTTCTTTATCGGATGTTCCTGGTGCTTTAGTTCTAGGTCTTTAGATATATCACTGTGTGGAGCCTAAAACAAATGCATGAGTTAAGATTTATAGGGCTGTCATTATTGAACTAAAATACCAGAATTTGTTGTCCAAAGCTGAAAGTGGTGACACAAAACACCTTGCCCCTGGGAACTTCTTGTAGAGCACCAGGGATTCTTGTATCATTCACTATGCAAGTAATATTGAAGGAAGTGTTTTTTGTTTTACCTTCAGTACAGTGCAATTCAGTGCTTCATCAAAATGTCATGCATTCCAAATACCAAAGACATGATCCCCCCACCACCATGAGGTTCCCTACATTGGTATTCTTTAAATACCCCTGTACCCCCTGTTAATGCATTCCATTGCACTACTCTCAGTCAGGGCTGTGCAAGCAAAATTTCAAATTGTATTAGAGCTACAGGGATATGTACACGTGGAATAGCACGATGTAGGATTTGCTAGTAATGTGCTTTTCTAATCAATCTTTTAACATTCCCATCGTAGGGCAACATTTGAAGAGTAGAAACAATGCTCTTATCTTAGAAATCCTTGTTTTACAGTCTCACTTATGATTTCTCTAATAAATAACATAAAAAGTATGAATACAAATGACTAGTGTGCAAATGTTTTTTAGTTTATTCATTTTTTTGTGTCAAACTCAAATGCAAGCCACTTGTAGAGCCTAAGCCTAAGTGGGTTATTCACTAAGGTGTGAATTCGACTGTCAAATTAGCAAACAGCGGATTCCCATAGTAAATCCGCTACAATTTCCCCATTGTAAAGTCGTAACAATTTTTGAAAGTTAAGATTGCAACAATTGTTTGCTATAATAAAGTTGCGACTGCGACAATATTCTCATTATAAAGACGTGACTGCGACAGTACCAGCCTATTGCGATTGTCTTTATCTGGCGAATTCGCACCTATACGCAAGAATTCGGACTTTAGTGAATAATCCCCTTTAAGTATCATGTCCCACAATAATTGTGCAGTTGTAGGTAGAAGTGTAATTGTGTTATAGCAGGATATTTTTATTTCGCATACTTTCAAAGTTACTTTTTACTAATATAAAAATAGAAATCATCTGCTTGTAAAGTGATACTGACAGGTAATTAGACCCACATTATTTCTAGTGTTAGCACACTCTGACATTGTTTATTTAATTGACAGTTTAGCACTATTAGCCCTAAGAGCAGTGTGGGGCCAAATTACCTGTCAGTATCATTTCAATAAGATTACTGTTATGCCTGTTGGGTGTAATTATAGTAGATTTTATCTGTGACTTTTCTGCACACGGCAAATTCAGCATCTGAAGCCAACTTTGTTTCTGGCGATTCACTCATGTGCATTAATGTGCACCCTGTGCTATTTTCTGACAAGGTAAGGAGCAGTGTTGCACATATCAGGGCCGGGCCAAGGTTTTGCAGTGCTGTAGGCGAAGTAATGAAATTGCGCCCACACTCCCCCCCACACTCACACCTGCATAATCCCACTCTCGGACTCTATGAAAATATCGATATTTACCAAAATCACGATATTGCAGTTTTGCCGATATCGCTGTATCAATATTGCGATATTGGCAATATCGAAATTTCCAGCGAAATTGTGGATTTTCCATAGAAATAAGCAGATTAAAAATTTTGATGGAATTTCGATATCTATATTGCTGATATCACGGTATCGATAAACTTCCAATATCGCGATATTGATATCGTGATATCAGCAAAAATTGGTTGATATCGGCAATATCGATTTCAAGATATCGGTAAAAATCATTCGATATAGTGATATCGATATTTTCAATTTTATTAAATTTCACCCTTTAGCCTGCTGCACCACTTAATACTGTAGGCTTGCAGTGCCTCTATGCAGATCATCGTCACCTCTGCATAGAAGTACTAGCAGAGTGCAGGCGTCTTACACCTCAGCGCTTGTAGTAGGATGTCATCCTCAAGCGCTCCCCCTGGTCCTGTATAATCCCCATAGGCATGCGCAGGCCATTTCATTAGGGTGTGCCCCCAGAGAAAAAGATTTTAAAGATAAAGTTTTCCCTGTCCCAATCCCTGCTGCTTTCCTTCCCCTGCTGCCCCCCTCCTAGCTGCTTGAACTGTGCTGAATTATCGCACTTCACACAGAAAATTCAGCCCAAAATTCCTCCCACTTGTTGACTCGGTGGTCGAAAAGGCTTCAAACATAATCACGTTCATTGCGTGGAGCATTCTCTTTGCTTGTGCAATGAACGTGATGACGCTATTTTTACCGCCAGTTCGACAAGTGGGCAGAGCTTCAGGCTGAATCTTCTGTGTGAAGTGCGGTGATAAGTCTGCCTCGGTGCAGTGAAAATTCATCACAGTTCAAGCTGTGACTGCATTGATTCAACTTACTACAAGGTATGTATTTAATAGGTAATATTTAGTTTTAGATCTCCTTCAACTAAACTTTGACTTGGAGTCAAATTAAATCTATTAATGTCAGTTCCATGTGATTGATTTGGGAGAGCTCAAACCAATGCAGTAAACCATCCAGTCCAGCCTCAGCCTGATCTGAGTTTGGACATTTGGGGGGTAATTCACGATTGTTCAAAGTGAGGTGCGGAGTCCCCCTGCACGCGGACATCAGTGTGCGCATATCAGTCAGTGCGAAGTGAGGCGAGGACTCCGCACCTCACTTTGCACTATCGTGAATTACCCCCTTGGTCTGAATCAGATACTGTACAGTATAATAGTCCAATCTGAGATCAAGTTAAAGCCTTGGTCAGGGATGCAGGGTTAATATTTATCAGGATATCCAGGTCTGGCAATCAGGTTCCTTTATAAATGTTGCCATTACATAGTTTTTTATAGGAGATTTAACGCAAGCTGACCTTTTTTATTTTATGCTAACAAATATCTTTTTTATTTTATTTTGCAAAGGAAACATTATCATTTTCAAAGCTATCTATAAATTTAAAAATATATATATATATTTCATACAAATTCAATCAGTCATATTAGACCTCCAACTTCCCTTTACTGTCTATGTGTGTGTGTGACTGAAAAGGGATACTAGATTGTAAGCTCCACGGGGCAGGGACTGAAGTGAATGGTGAATCTCTGTAAAGCGCTGCATAATATGTCAGCGCTATATAAATGAATACATACATAAATATACAGTATACTTTGCACATCCACAGGAACCTGATACTACAGCATTTAAATAACAAAAGGTGTGACATGTTTTCCAAGCAAGGGTTTGCACATGCCTAGTAGTGAGTCATTAGTAAGGGACAGTTTCCCTAGCAACCAAACAAACATATATCAGAAGCACAGATAGCAGAGCTGAATCTCCTGCTGCTGCTGTTAAAGTAATAAAAGATTATTTTTCTCCCCCAGAAAACAGGAACAATTAACCCCCTTTTATTTTATGTTTCGTCCCAGTATTGGATTTTTAATAGCCCAATTTTTTTTTTTTCTGGAATATTGCGCAGTTCAGTTCAGAAGTCATGTCTCACACGTAAGTACGAGCCCCTGGGTTATTCTCATTGGTTAATTAATTGCAGGAGATTTCTGGGACATGTGATTAGAAAGCTCATTTGAGAAAGTCTGTCATTTCCCATTTCCTCATTTGGTTGCTGTGTTTTGTAAGCTGACGTGAGCAGGCCATTCTGTGTGTTATTCTGAATATTTACAGCAAAGCTTAGTAATAATGGATTTGAGATGACAGTTATTTTTTGTAACCATTTTCCCACGTTGCTGATGTCATTAATAATGCCCTTTTGTGCTTATATTTCTCAAGCTTTTATGTAAAAGAGAAATAAGAGATAGAATTACTTATAGGCTTGTGGTAAACCTGGCATTGGATTTAACTACTATTTTATCAGGGGAAAAAGTTGCTACAGTTGATCGACCCAAATATGTACGCATGTATTTATATAGTACTGATATATTACACAGCGCTTTACAGAGATTCCCCATTCACTTCAGTCTCTGCCCTGTGGAGCTTACAATCTAGTTTCCCTGCTTAGTCAAACACAGATGTATGTTTTTGGTTTGTGGGAGGAAACTGGAGTAAATTCACGCAGGTGTGGGGAGAACATACTGTGGGTGTTATTCACTAAGGTGCGAATTCGACCGTCGAATTCTCAAACAGCGGATTCCCATAGCAAATCCGCGACAATTTCCCCATTGAAAAGTCGTGACAATTTTTTAACATTAAGATTGCGACAATTTTCCCATAATAAAGTCACAACTGCGACAATATTCTCATTATAAAGACAAGACTGCGACAGCAGCAGCCTATTGCAACTGTCTTTATCTAGCGAATTCACACCTATACGCAACAATTCAGACTTAAGTGAATAACCCCCACAGACTCCATGCAGATGAAGTCCAGGGAGGAATTGAACCCAGGATCCAGAGCGGCAAGGCAGCAATGCTAATCTCTGAGCCACTGCAATATTATTTGAACCTTATAGCATTTATATACATTTATGGGGACATATATGGTGCAGCATTATATGGCACAGTATAGCTGTGTTTGTTATTAGATCATTTTTATTGTTGGCTTCATTATTATAACAAATTAATCCCCTCCGTGTGGATATAATAGGTACTCTTCCCTCTGCAGGAAGGAACTGGGACAGTTTTGATCCAGAAATTTAAGAACGTATTTATTGTGGGGCAAAATGTGGTGAGGTGGCAAATCTTTTTGATTTCTAATACTACTGGCAGATGTAGGAGTTAACAAACAGGAAAATGGTAAAACTGTGCATATTGTGGCAAATATATCAAATGGGATAAACAACTAATGGCGAGAAGTTTTTATCATATCGTGTCTATTGATGCCAATGTATTATTCACTCTGCATCCAGTTTTGACCCAGTTACATCTGTTTTTAGTTTATGAGAGAGAACTGAAGTCAGAGCAGTCTCTTGAAAGCTTATCTTATACAATGAACTGTTAGTCCAAATAAAGTATCATATAATACTACAGT
>WMED01020985.1:0-12029 GCA_019650415.1 Pipa parva
GAGAGAGTGAGAGAGGCTGTCTGACTGTGGGTGAGTGATCGGAGAGTGAGAGAGAGGCTGACTGCGGGTGAGTGATCGGAGAGTGAGTGAGAGGCTGTCTGACTGTGGGTGAGTGATCAGAGAGAGAGAGAGACTGACTGGATGGCCGGCATCCACACAGATTATCATTACGATAATCGTTATCGGTTGCTGATAATCGACTCGATTATTTCAAAAATCGATTATCGATCCGATAACGATTATTGATGTCATCGCTCAACACTATTCATGACAAGTGGAGAGTAGTAGAGAATTCATGGCAATTGGAGAGTAGTGACCTGAAGTGACACAAATTCATTTCAAGAGTCAAATTCTCACTTTTTTTTTAATAAGCCCCTGAAGGAAAGGTTTGTGTTAAGTAGATAAAGTTCTGGTAGCAGCTAGATTTTGTGGAAACTATCTCTGATAGTAAAGAAGCAAAGCTGTTACATTAACCATGTCTTAACATTTGCAACATCATCTAATTGTAGCAATGCCCATTTATTTTTCATATTACTAACAAACATAAACAGTCAGGGATGGCTTAAGCAAAAGTATGATGAAACATTAAAGTACTTCTTATGCATTTTTATACTTTCAGTAAGAACAGGTTGGATGCTGATATGTTAACTAAATCAATTTGTCTTTAGGTTTATTCAGAAATATGTTTGCTAGTATGTAGCTTACCAATCACTGTTTGTAATACTGTAAACCAAATTTTCTATGAATCGGTCCATTAAATTGTAATAATTAGAGGATGCAGTCATTAAAAAATATGAAAGCCAGTAACAAATCTTGGTTCAAGAAAGCAGCCTTGCAGGGTAATTATGAATCATCATGGTTTCTAAATCAGCACTGCTAATAAGCAAAGTTTGACAAACTGCAAATCCTACAGTGTCAGGGTCAGTTACTTTTTTCGCAGGACACCAAACACCATTTAATGAGTCATCTTCTTGATTTTGATTATGTAAAATGGATAAGTTCTCTTTATAAGAATGTTGTACAAAATGTTTACTGATTTGTGCAACTTGTACAGACATCCTAAAATATACACCATTACACGTGATTATTTTAAAAATGTCTTATTGCGCCAATGTTCATTACATTGTCTGTTAGAGAAAGAAGAAAGAAAAATGAAAAAAAAATAATTAAATGATATTTTGAATTATTTTGTATTAATAAGTTTAAGATATATAAGGCAAATAGACAGGGAAAATATAGATTGTTATTCAGTCTTTTGTCTTTCTTTTTACAGACTACAGAGCAAATTAATGTAGCAATTTTTGAGCTAAGCAAAATAAAAAATGTAATGTACATAAAATATGTACAATAGAGCTTAATATAGCCTAATATCATGTGTAACGATATGTAAAATTGGTTATATTAGTTTTTATTGTTAGTGGAATGAACAAGAAATCCAGATTTAGCAGAAAGCTTACTATTTCGCTCACAATTGTCTTACATTTTTCATTTCTGAACGTATCTAGCAGTAAAAAAAAAATTAATTTGTTTTCTTGAAAACATTTGTAACAGAAACAATCCTCAATATCTGTATAAAGGAAAACATGGCATATTAACTCTGCTTTATCTCATTTGCTATTCAGATCATTTTTGCAATTTAATTCTAACATTTAAGTTTGGTGGTTCTTTTATTGACATCTAAAAATGTTGCTTTCTAATAAATATCAATTATGGGGCTTATTGACTGAAATCTGATTAGATTGAAGACTAAAAAATGACAGATTAGTGATGATGACCTTCCTTATATTCAATCAAGCCTAGTAATAATATTTTAAAAATAAACTAATAAAGATATTGTTACATTAACACATTCCCCTTTAACATATTTCCCCATATAACTAGACCAAGATAAAAATGTTTTGGAAACGTTTTGTTGTCTAATTAAAAATCACTAATTATGTGTAGGTCATACAAAGGGTCAGGTCAGACATATTTATCAAAGTGTGAATTTGACAGATATAAGGAATTTGGCATCACTTCATGTTGCTTTGCTTTGACAGGTAAAATTAACTACATCTTATTCACTAAACAGTGGATTCCCTACGTGAAGAAGAAAACAGCATCGAATCTTATTTCATGCATATTCAGGAAAAGTCAAACGGTAGAAGATGTATGTACGTCGGTTTTTATTTATAAAGCGCCACTAGGATGGTGCTAAGATGCATAATGATGCAAATTTGCTCAAGCAAACAAAGTGATGTAATTTTCCTATGATTCTCTTTAATCCGATGAAAGGAGACAACATCACTCTAACTGTATCTGTGTTAGATTAACATCAAAATACTGTATTATATATACTTGGCTGGTGGAATACACATGACTATGCATCACTAACTGCCCACTATAGTTTGAGTGACAATGCCGCAATATTTAACAAATTGCATCTTATGCCATTCACATCTTTGGTAAGGGAATCTACTGTTTAGTGAAAAAGAAGTAGCGAATTTGTGAACATCATTGCATAATGACCTCAACTGGTATGTATTCAAGTCTACAAATGAATGAACACATTGATGAATGACCCTATAAGTGTTATTTCCATCCCTTTCTATGCGACACTATTCCTAGTTCATGTTGCCACCTGATCACTATATTTTCTTTGTCATTTGAGTGTAAACTTGCCTAAAGTCTTGTAAAGTCAATCTGGTGAATTTAGAGCAGTACACCTTGGCGATTTGCCACTTCACCACATTCTGACACATGACTATAGTAAGGTGTTGAACCCGGTGAGCTGCTGCTGTAGACAAATACATTCAGTTCTTACATTAGACAAGGGTTGGCAAATTAAATGTTTTTATGGTTATGTGGTTCTTTATATGAAGTTAAGATTTTTTTTTCCATGCAGATACCCCAAGTATGAAATTTTGATTGTTGGACATTCCTACATGTAGTGGACACAGAGGAGGACCTCAAATCACCTAGGTAGTTCATGGCTAGGCCTTCCAGTCAGCTGGGTAAGAGTGAAATGGTTCAGAAAAGGTGGTATACTATGGGAGGTATTTATTGTTAAATTGACCATGCATTAACCCCCACCTGATATTCTGATAATTCACACTGGGGATAATAGCACTGGGAACTCCAAACAGTAGGATATAATCCAGGCAATGGCACAGGATTTGGATAAGATATGGGAATTATACCCAGGGTTAAGGTTAGCGTATTCAGGAATTATTCACAGGTTAAAGAGGTGAAGAGCCAGGGAAGTAGCAGCCCTGGAATGGTCTAGGAAAAACGTCGGTATGATAGTTGCCAGTTTTCTTAGGAAAAGAAAGAAGACTTCCATTTTTCATGGAGTTTTTGAAATGTCAAAGTCAGGCCTATGGGAGAAGTACTGAGTACATTTGTCAGATGTAGGCATGGATTTGTTCATATTGAGGTTGAGAGATGGTATTGAAAGGGCCGTAATTTAATTTAGTGGGGGGAATCGCCCAATGTAAGGGTTCATATGGGCAGTTTGTGGCAGTAAGAAACAGTGATTGCTTGCTATGTGGTAACATCTCATGGGGAAGATGCACAATGAAATTCTGGTGTTACTTTGGCAAGGACCCATGATTACTTGTCCAAACCTTAGTGGTTAAGGGATGGCAGTAAGGGAGGGTTAGTCATGGAATGGTTTAGTTTTCATAAAAAGGGGGAGCAAGCATTCATTGTTACACATAATTGCTGAACTTTAATAAAATTGATAATCGCGATATCGAATGATTTTTACAGATATCGTGATGTCGATATTGCTGATATCACAATATTGGAAGTTTATCAATATCGCAATATCAGTGATATCAATATCGCGATATCGAAATCTGAACGAAATGTGTAAACTATTGATTTCAATGGCAAAATTCCATAATATCTCTGGAATATTCAATATCGATATTGTCAAAATTGCGATATCATGATATCAATAATATTGATATCATGATATCGGTAAAAGTCATTCGATATCGAGATTTCGGTAATTTTAACGATTTTAATAAATTTCACCCAAATTTGAGGTACTGAACTGTATTGTTCTTTAAATAATAGTTAATAAACCTGTTTCCTATTGAACCCATTTCTAGTTGTCTTGTTTTGTTTAAGGTGTTGATGGTTAAGGTAAATGAAGGAGGAGTAGGTTTTGGAACAATAGGAAGGACAGTATACACTGCACAGATCAATCACAATACTGGAAATAAAATGTGTTTTCCAACAAAAGCTATCAGTTCGGTGTTTAAGGCCAGATGGCACATTGCATAGACACAAATAATAACCACATTCAAAAGTCAGTACTATTAATTTTGCACAATGGTCACCTGCCACCTTTTAAAAAACAAAAAAAATACAGAAAATGTAACATAGATTCACATGGATCTAGAAAAGATAATGCATGTTTCTGTGCTGTTCTTATAGTATATTTTTTCTGGCACATATCCTCACTATATTCCTTCATTTATTTTTGCATTTAATTTTGTTAAATACCATGGGTCCGTCACTTTTAATAGAAGAAACAATGAACGGGAAAACATTGCCTTGCTTATTGACATGTACTGTCAGTTATCTTGGAACCTTTAGAGAAACATTTTATTAGTTTGTTTTTTGGAAATTGCTGCTGTCATTCAGAAAAGAATCATTGTACATCTGATATTCTTCTCCCTGTATATATAAATATACCAAAAGAGGAAAGGGATAGTTTTGTATACATGCATGTTTAGAGGGACGATTCTGGCCCTATTGACGTCCTTTCTGGCCCTATTGATGCCCTGGGCAAACCGAACCTTGACCAGCGCCCCTCCCTGCCCGCGCCCTTCCACTTACCTCCTCCAGCGTTCCAGCGACGCACCTCCTCTAAGCGCTTCTCCACAATGAGGTAAATTGAATGCGACGGCGCTCCTTAGATGCTTCAGGTCTTGCTGGCAGCTGCTGAATACAGCAGACAGGACCCAAAGCAGCCAAAGAGCACCGTCACATTCAACTTACCTCATTGTGGAGAAGCGCTTAGAGAGGAGGTGCGTCACTGGAACGCTGGAGGAGGTGAGTTTATCTATGGGTGATGTGAGCGACAGCGCCCCTCAAACAGATTGCGCCCTGGGCAGTCGCCCACATCGCCCATCGGTATAACCGGCCCTGCATGGTTACCAATAAAGTATACAACAAATAGTCTAAGCACTGTAAAACCTGTCTGATGAATGATATATTGTACTTTTCTTCAATTGTGATTTACTGTACTTCTCCAGTATACTGGTCTTCACCTTTTCTATTTACTGCCTTGCATCAATGGTACTAAGCTATGGTGTTCTTATTCAGAGCTAACTGACTGATGGGGAACTCTTGTCCAGTTGGATGTTGGTATTGGATTAGACTAACAACAAAGGCACACATTTAGGGGGTAATTCAGCAAAGAGCGAACTTACCCTCCGATCCTTCGCATCAGCTCGTAGAGACTGTTACGCGCTCGCTGATGTCCTGTATGCGGACAGTTAAAAGGGATTCCAGTCTCGCGAGGCAACTCGAGTCGAGCCTCGCCAAGACTGGAATCCCTTTAAAGCGTTCGCTAATGTCTGCGTGCAGGACATCAGCGAGCACGTAACAGTCTCTGCATGCTGATGCGAAGGATCGAAGGGTAAGTTCGCTCTTTGCTGAATTACCCCCTTAATTTGGAAATGTATGGGGTATAGAAAATATGAAAGTTTTCATTAAAAAATATTCAAATAGCATTTGATCTTATAAGACACAAGGCTTTATGAAAATAAACATTTTAGGACAAAAGTTATTGGTGTGTCTGGAGATTTAATTCGCTTTTGCAGGTGAAGGGACAGAATTTAAAATTTTACTTGTGTGAATATTGTGAGTCGTTCTAATTTGTCTATTTAAGACATTATAAATTCTTTATTTTACATCTTAGGGGGTTATTCACTAAGGTGCGAATTTGACTGGTGAATTCGCAAACAGCGGATTCCCATAGCAAATCCTCTACAATTTTCCCATAATAAAGTTGTGACTGCGACAATATTCTCATTATAAAAACGCGACTGCAACAGTAGCAGCCTATTGCAACTGTCTTAATCTGGCGAATTCACACCTATACGCAACAATTTGGACTTTAGAGAATAACCCCCTAATTAGAGAGAAAAGATGAGATAAGACAGAATGATGAGTCCCCAATATACAACTGTCATATTTTAAGACTTATCTGAAGGGTATGTTAGTTATGAATTTTGATGTTGGTATGTAGGTACTTGAGATTATAACTAAAGGTTGTTTGTGCATTAAGTGACCTTAGAGCTATTTTCAGGTGGACCTCTAATTACAAGCTAATTACTTGTCAAAAATCATACATTTTGTACTAAGGCACACCAGTCTGAGACAATGATGGAGAAATATGTAGGATCACTCAACATTCTGGTCATTTGCTATAAAGACTTTGTGACATCCCTGAACAAATCTTCCCTAGTGGACTTTACTGATATGTCTTTACTATTTAAGATTAAGATTCAATTTATTGTCAATTAGAGTGTACAAGTACACACCAGTGAAAAGCATATTTACAGCATACCACAGGATACATGCAATGATACGCAGAATCACTTTCTTAGGGCTTGTGGGGGTTATAGATACATTTATTGTGACAACTGCTTCAGGGAAGAAGCTTTTCCTGAACCTGCTCATACAGGAGTGCAGGTATCTGTAACATCTGGTAGGAGACAGATCAAACCTGGTTTGGGTGAAAATTGTTATGGATAATTGAATGCCTATCTGAAAAGTGTTCAACTGTTTCTCAAGTGCATTTGTTGACAAACCAATGCACCATTTATATTTAAGAGACATATTTATCAATGTTTGAATTGTCTCATACATGCATGATTTGTGACAATTTTCCATTTCCAAAACTATGAATATTCAACAAAGATCATTAGTTTTTGCTATGAGAAAATTTCTAATTTTTAACAATTATACCCACTTTGACTTGGTGTATACTTACTGCAGGTATTTACTATGAATCAAAGTGACAATTCTTCCAAGGCATACGAAGTGTGAATACGTGGGTTTTACTATATCAAATGTAATTGGTCAAATCAGGGGTATATATCAGGGATGAAAAAACACAAAAGCGACTTCAATCTGACCTGCGGTTAGTTCTCTATGTATAGATGTTTGATACAAACTCTGCAATTACAAGCTCCAACTCCCAGGTGCTCAGGAACAAACGATCCTCAGCATTTGTAGGAAACATGCAGTCAAAAAGAAATATCCGGCGCTTCCAGGTATAACTCATATTGATTAACATTTTACTTGCTTTACACAGGACATATTTTCTATTCTGCAATCATCCTGACTGACCCTGTAGCCATGGCCCTGCTTTACCCATCCCCTTACATCCTGCGGGTGGCAAATGTTGAGGACAGGAAAAGCAAGGCAAAGATTAATGTCATGATTCCCTGATGTTGCTGCTATCCATGAACCCCAATACAGCTATGAACCTTCTCTCTAGGCTGCTGTATCTTTCATTCATATTCATATTTCTTTGAAGTGTCTGACGGTTTATGACTTCAAGATTTTAAAGTAAATGTAACAGTTCATTGGCTTAATCCATTGCTCTTCAAAATGCTTTATTTTCAGGATTAAACTAATCTATGCATAACTGAATAGGGACAATATTCAGTAGCTGAACAAATAGCTTAGCTGGCCCAGTGTACAGCATTCACAGCTAAGCCTTTGGCACATATAACTGGACCAGTTAAATACATTATTTTTTTTCTAACAATTCTGATTATTACATCTTATGAATTTATTGATGCTAAATGGTTAGCCAAAGGGCATATAAAATAGATTTAAATGTTGAAATACATAATTAAATATAATTGAAAAAAAAACTAGTTTAAACAGAATCATTCATAGAGGAAATAATCCCCTTTCCATCATTTATTTACATTACAGGTAATCAAAAGAATGGGACTTTGTTGATGGCTTATATAGCCTTTTCATTTTGTTAGGAATATGGTGACATATTTGTCCACTAGATGGCAGACTCATATCAAATAAAGTGCTGAATGTAAAGCAGCAACAACATCAAAAGAGAATAAAACACCTATATATTATGTTCCTTGGGACTGAATTTGAACAGTTGTGGCAATGTAATAAAAATGCATTTTAGACAAATAGTAACTTGATTTCACATTGTACATGCTCTTATATATACATTACCTTTGTATAGTCAATAGAAAAATATTGCTTGGTAAAATTTCAAGTTCATTATTTGCCTAGTGAAAATGATGCAATAGATAACGAAGCAACCTGTGCACATTATAGTTGTGCTTCTAATAACTTCTCCGTATTACTTAACCAGTTTAATCCATCAAAGAAAACATGATTGATTTTCTTTAATAAGAAGTGAAGTTTGATTGTTGGAAAAAGCACGTTTTTTTACTGACTATATTAAAGGGTATATGTTACTCAAATGTTACCACAAAGTTCTTTTTTATTTAATAAATAGAGCCTAAATTTGTTTCCTTTGCTTTAAAAAAACAAAACATTTTTTATTTGCAATATAGGGTACAGAATATTTTCAACTTTCTCAGCATTTTGTATACTCTGAGCCATTTAAACTAATACACTATGAAATGGACTTGCCTTTTAATAGATACAGTATTACAGTCTTGAAATCTCATGTATTGTTCAAAAGAACCAGTAGGGGGTGCACCGTTTACAGGGCCACCCTCTTTGAAGACAATCCCTTTCCTTTTGGAAAAGTGGAAAGAGGAGTACTGTTGTATTATATGCTACTTTATATGCGCTAAAAGTTCATTGTTTAAAACAGTCTTTACAGATATATTTTTGTGCTTTTGGAGAAGCTCATTTGCATACATTTTACAGACAATACTGCCTACAGCCTTATACCAATTGTATAGTTTGATTGTCTGAACTAAATGGTTCAATGAAGGTATTATGTTTTGTCAGAAAAACTCATTTTTTTCAAGCTGAAAATGTACAGGTCTTAAATGGACAAGTCTCAAGCCAGGAGATTATGTCACCCTTGACCCAATAAAGACATGGATACACATTAGGCAGATAGGACAGGAAAGAGGAAGAAATTGGGTTAATGTTACAGTTTATTTCCTTCCCATCAAGTGTAAAATGATTTAAAAAGGGTAAATTTGGTCAAATTGAACTTGAGTCTCTTTCCAGATATGTCCAAATGAGCCTCCTTAACATAACATAAATATCCCCATTTAGACATGAGAGTTATTACAGTTCCACAAAGCAGTTTCAGAATGTCTAAAGTCTTCCAATACATCACAGCAAGGAGAACATGCTCTTATATATTATAAAGCTTTTATAACACAATGTGTAAAGTGAATATACTGACAGCTGCCAATGGCTTTTAGCTATAGAAAAGCTCTTTGAAAGTTAATCCTATAGCTAATGGTTTTAATATTTGTTGAATTCCCCACATTGTTTGACAATTTCCCCATGTTATAATGAAGTCTGTTATGCATATTCACTAAACAGAATATGACTGCATCATATAGTCACATAGAGAGGCAACAAATTGTAATACTTTGTGAGTGTAGTCAGCCGAATAGTTGCAGTTGTGAATTATAGGGAATTTGACATGAATAGGCCAGTGATGTCTTATGGATTTGTTTAAAGAAGACATTGTCACTATAATTATATTTTTTATATTAATATATATAATACTGCCAATAATCATATGTTAATTTAAGAAAGGAAAATGTCAACATTTTGTCACATGTTGGTTGCCTAAATTGCAGGTGTTTTTACATTTATTCCAATGGCAGACAATTCCTAGCTTATGGCAGCAATTGGTTGACATACTTATTAAGCTCTTTGAGTGATATGTTACCAAAATAAAACCCTTACCATAAGCCCACCAATGTCAAATCTGCATACAAATCTGAGTATGATAGTACACCTTGATAACTTGTTACTTTGACGCATGAAAGTGTTGTCTCATTTGTAGTATAAAGATACAAAATGGTGCATAAATATGTGTTTGGCCTAATATTTAGAGTGAGTGAATTCACCTCACTGCAGAAAATGACATTTTTTTCTAGACATGCAAAGTTAGAAGTGGTGAATTGATGTAAATTCATATATCTATGGGGCAATCTGAACAATGGTATTGTGGGAAATGCAGTTCTGGAGTATCAGAGAGATAAGCAGTATCATCCTTATGAACCAGTGAGCTGGATTCCTCTAAGTACTCCAGGGATAAATTAATACAAGTTATACAATGCAGAACTGAGTATGTGCGCTCAGAGTTAAAGTGGTGAAGTAAACAGTTATTATAATAATCCTTTATATTTAGTAACTTAGAGTTACATTGAAGCAAGTGTGAAATGTCAGCTTAACCTATACAGTTTAAATATAATAATAATTGTTCGTTTATGCATGATTCCTACCTCATAAAGCACTGACTAATAGTTTCCCATTGACTTCTATTAGGCAGTTCTCTAAGGGTTAGGATCTACAGCTATAAAGGCGAAGCGGAATGTATGCTAATTCACTTGACTGATGTCGAGGCACAAAAAAAAAGATCTTGAGATTGTTGGGGGATTTTCACAAAATATTTTTATTGGATTTTCATTTTTTGAAAAACACAGAAAATAGAAGAGCAAAAAGGAATTGCAAAATATCTGCAAATACAATAAAATTCAGATCATAACTTAAAAAAAAATGGTTTGAAAAGTAAAAAGATGCCCAAGATAATTCTTAATAAAAAAAAAAGTAAGTATGTCAGTGGTTTAAATTCAAAAATTCTAAATATGCATAGTAAATTCTGTCCCTGGAAAAGTATTGTCCTATCCTCATATAGCTCAGTACACTGTATTCTTAAACAGGGGTTGGTTTCATTTGAATTTATGAATTTAGAAAGAATTAGTCAGTGATGTTATGTAGGATTTATTTATTAATGCAAGCCTTCCAGTTCTTCTGTTCTTTCTCAGACATGTCTGATAGGTTGACGTAGATTTGTATAACGCTCATTCAGACACGTAAGCCTGGATTTGAGATATTCTAAATATAATTGGTGATCACTATTTTTAAACTAAGTGGATATTTGTGACTATAGAAATTTTTGAATCCACTCTTTGATAAGCGAATATGTTTGAGTGGAATATGTGGAAAAACACTACGTAGGGGGGAATTCACCATTCAGCGAAGTGAGCTCCGAATCCTTCGGCTCACTTCGCAAATGGTGTTATGCGCTCGCTGATGTCCTGCACACGGACATCAGCGAGGGCATTAAAGGGATTCCAGTCTCGGCGAGGCAACTCTTTTGGTCTCGCCGAGAATCCCTTTAATGCGCTCAGTGAGCGCATAACACCATTTGCGAAGTGAGCCGAAGGATTCGGAGCTCACTTTGCTGAATGGTGAATTCCCTTTACATCTGGGTTCTGAGGGAATTGGATTAGCATTAATTGGAAAATTAGCCACAGCCTCTCTGACAAGAATTTGTTATGGAGGGGTCGATTTTATTCAGTTTTGTGGGGGAAGTGAGCAACTTAAAATTGAGAACTTCCGGCTCTGAGCGAAATTTATAAAACTCGGAAAAGCTGTTTGCACTTTTCCAAGTTTAATGACTCGGGAGAAGGCTTTGAAGTTTCTTGCGGTAAGTATCGCGAGATTTTCCTTGACCAATACTTGCCATGAGAAACTTTTTTTATTGAATATATCCATGGAAAGGTAGCTATACTGTATGGCTCTCCTTTCCATGAATATATTCAATAAAAAAAAGTTTCTCATGGCAAGTATCACACGAGCCAAATCTCACGATACTTACCGCAAGAAACTTCAAAGCCTTTTCTCGATTAAACTCAGAAAAGCTGAAACGGCTTTTCTGAGTTTAATAAATTTAGCCCAAATTTGAGTCATTGTTGGAACGCATATGCGCTCCATTCATAGACCGGATATGACGCGGATGATGTGTCTTCCAGTTTCAGAAGAGGCAATTGCGTAATAGAGCCGCTCCTCTGTGCAGGAATCAGTCAAAGGCC
>WMED01020986.1:0-12028 GCA_019650415.1 Pipa parva
CTTTGGGAAACACTGCACTATTACATTGGTCATTTAAAAATCAGTTTAAGCATAGGCACATTTATACATCAACTTTTATAAATTAAAGCATCAACAGGTCAAAACCACAAAAGTGATTTACTGTAGACCAGGCATGTCAAACATGCGGCCCTTTACAGGCATATCTGCGGCCCTCACAAAAGTCTCAAACTTTGTCTCTAAACACTTATTTACATGAAGTGCATGTAGTATCAACAGTCTGTGTGCAGCCTGGCTTTATATAGATTGACACGGAGCTAGTTGGTGGCTCTGGAGTTGCGGCTGTATGATGTGTGTACTTTGGTCGGCTGCTGATCACGTAAGCAGGTCATATGCAGGATATGGGCCAATGAATGACGAGCCGTGATCATGGACTATTAAAGCATGAGTTTTGTACATCTTCTTATGCCATGAATAAGCGCTGCGTTGTCATTTCAGCCTGATATACCAACAATGGTTAGAACAAAGAGGTGTCAAGCCTCAGGACAAAACATTAAAAATGACAGCAAATAAAATGTTTAGTTTTTAATTGCTGTATTTTTGTTAAATATATTAGTTGCTGTTGCGCACTGCAAATATATGTTGCTGTTACATATTACTACTTCATATCTTGTTTTCATGACAGCTGTTAAAATACATGTATGACATTAGCTGCTGTGTGCGGCCCTCGCAACAACCTCTTGTTACTCATGTGGCCCTCGGGGGAAACCCTGAGTTTGATATGCCTGCTGTAGACTACATAGCCAATACACAACATTTTATAGAGTCCACTGGCAACCATGACAAGTATCGCTTACTGTAGACTACATAGCCAGTACACAACATTTTATAGAGCCTACCAGAAACCATGACATATAGAACTACCTATATACAATAAACAAATGTTAGGTTATGTTAGATTATATTTTTCAGTAACGGGCAAAACTTTTCATACAGTAGGTGTATCTGGTGTAATAATAAGTTTGCAATGTATTTGTTCACATGTTCAGAATTTAATGTTGAACAAACAACAGAGGGTTTTTTCCAGTGATGCTGAACCACAGATGTGGCCAAACATTTTTATCTGCATTGTGAGAATTTGGCCACACTAATGGCAGGGGATAGAGAGTATTAGTGCAGGGCATAAGAAGAAAAAACAAACAAACCTGCTTTTCCAAGAGGGGAGCAGCAGACAGCGCTTCTACTAATCAATAAGCTCCTAGGGCAAATATGTAAGTAAATAACACCAGCAGCCAGTGCGCAGTAGAGAGAAGCCAGGCTGCAAGGTGGAGCTGTAGATAAGAGAAAAATATAAGGGGGTAAAAGGGATACAAAGCAGTGAGAGACTGAAGATGGACTGAGAAAGAATGGGTGATGGATTAAAGGAAAAGTGAAATAGGGATTAAACCATGCACAAGAGTGAATAATATGGTGATTAAAGTAAATTAAAAAAAAGATGGAAGCTGATAGTAAAAGGATGGTATCGCCAAAAATGGAAATGGCCCAAATGCTTTTATACCATTTTATATATATATATATATATATATATATATATATATATATATATATATAATATTTCATTTCATTGGACTAAGGAGAATTTGAATTATCTAAGATCCCTAAAAAACAATGGGCAGAGTGGGGGGGCGGGGTCTAACTATAAAACAGATACAACAAAGCATAAATATCCGAACCTTCAAAGACATAATAACACTAAGTACAGGGTTGGAATAACTGGCATGGAGCAATGCTAGAAAATAAACCTCCACTTGGATTGGCATGGCGATTATTGGCGGTACTTGGAAGTTTAATGCCCGATTTGTTATAGTCCTGTGCAGTTCTTCTCTTCGCTGGTTGCAGCCATCTAATTTTTTACTTTATGCATAAATGTATTATCTAAAGTTTCATAGGAAAACAATGGAAAGAGTGGGGGTTCATTTATCTAACAGATATAAGATGAAAATCAGAAAAACAAGCACAATAGAATAACATTTTGACAAGTACAATGAAGGAATAACTGCCATTCAAACCTACAAGGGATGTTTATTTTTTCCTTTTTTTCTCTTGTTCCAGAAAATGGGGGCTGAAAGGCCATGAACTTTATCGAGCAGATCTATTTGTAGTTGTGTTTTAAAGTCCCCAGCCCACAACAATGACAGGGCCAATAACCCACTTTTGAGCATGACCTCTATCTCAACCTGCATTGACTGCCCCGTTGTTCATGTGATTCAATGTATTCTGGCTGTGGGTAAGCACAGTTTGATAAGCTATGTGCATGGTCATATAAAAAATTCCCACATTTATAGCCAAAATTTCAATATATAGGGCTGAAATTTTCGTGCGTATGTACATTTTACAACTAAATCAGCAATTGCTTTTATATTAAATATTGCTAGACAAAGACACTTATAAGCCTGTGGTGCCCATTCCTCTGAACCCTTTTATACACGTTATCTAAAATGACTTCAAGCGACAATGTATCACAAACGCACCTTTAAATAGTCCTACAAGAGGTATGCTCAGAGTCATTCAAGTTGCCAAGTACTTTAGTGGATATGAATTTCCTTTAGAATCAATAACACCATCTTATTGGTTATATTGAAAGACTGAAAAAATATAACATTATATTAAATATATATTCTTTTAAATGCAAACTGTGATGTTTGGTGCAACTCATAGAAGCAGAGTAAGCTGTGAATGCCACTTAAATATAAATCACAACTAGAGAATGAGAAAATAAAATCAATATTCCTTCCTTTTATCAAAACCAAAGAACAGATTTTATTAAAGGACACTTTAAAATCCATTTACAAATCTGTTTTCACAAGGTGTCACGTATCACAGGAAGCAATCTCCCTAATTCCTGTATTATTTGAGGTATGATAACTTTAAAAAAGGGGAAAAAAAGCAATGCTATTGTTTAAATAAAATCATGTACAGTTTCTGTTTGCTATTGCAATTATAGAATACATTTTTGCCAGCATCTCATTTAACCCTATTATAAATGCCTATTCACTATGTTAATCTGATTGTATAAACTCAGAAGAAAGCCAGGAATAGATCTGTAACCCAAACAATGTTTATGTCACACCATCATTTCAGCTTGCATTCCGGGTGAAATCTTTATTTATTCCACTAGGGGGTGTAGGTATCTGGCTGTGGAAAATGTCCAATTCTAAAGATGCAACATACTCTGAGCAAGGACGATTTTATGTTTTAAAGAGCTGAAATGTTTAAACTAACCTTCTGTGGGTCTTGCAAATAATGACAAAAAAGAAAATTGAGTTATTTGCTTTTATGCTTACAATATATCTAATCTGCATTTCTGCCTAAAATAGATCTCTGTTTATGTTTATCTATTTAGATTGTAAGCTCTATGGAGCAAGGACCTCCATCCTCTTGTTTCAATCATGGTCTGGCACTTCGAGTAATGTATCTTCTTGATTATATGTTTATAATTTACTTCATTTGTAGAACGTTAATCACTTTCCGATGTCTGTATTATAATTGTATCGTTACATTGTACAGCTCTGTGTAACCTAGCACAGCCTTATAAATAAAATTATACATATGATCTATATCAGCGGTTTTGAGAACCGTGAGCACAGGCGCTGATGTCATGGTGTGACATTTTGGGCGAAACGTCATCACGTACGCGTGTCACGTGGTGACGTTCGGGTGAAGCGTTATCACGTACACGCGTCACATGGGATGTTCGGGCAAATCGTCATCACGTACGCGTGTCACGTGTTAACGTTTTGGGCCAACGTCACCCTGCAGGAACCCTTATAAGAAGGGTCCTGCGGGCGCTTCCGGGCTCAGCAGCGGTTCGCGACCCCCGCTGGGGTCACGACCCACAGGTTGAGAACCGCTGATCTATAGGATTGTACACGTGTAATTTATTATACATGTACTATGTTAATCACTTTCCCATGTTTATATTAGAATTGTATTGTTACATTGTACAGTGCTGTGTAACCTTGTAGCGCTATATAAATAAAATTATACATACACATCTTTTGGAGGTAAGGTCTTTTCTGTGATTCACGTAGAACTATTCGGTTGATCTATTCTAAGGGATTATATGCAAGCTCCCTGCCCTCTAGAAGAGTGACAGTGGGTGTCTAATACAGGTCATGCTGCAACTCTGTACAGACACCCCTCATGAAGTTGTCAAATAAACCACTGTAACCCAGATTTGTATGTAGTATTCAACAGAATGCGATTTGTACAACATCCTTTAAAATCGTATCATATCTGCATGAAACCACTGTAAATCACCATCAGTCGAACACCTCAATTTTATTTTTAACTTTCTATAAATGTTTCCGTCCATTTATACAGGATCGAAACCAACATTTCAGCTCAAAATAAACATACATAACAAATGCGGCTTGCTACATGGCCATAAGAGCTTTTATTTAAATTAAAAATAAACAGTTTCTCCAGCATTAAGTGGTCAGAGACCTTTTTGACTCATAAATACCTCCCTTAGAAACTGACAGTGTTGTACCAACCCCAGTGGTATAAAAAAAAAACAAACTATGAATCCTTGCCTATGCAAGCTGGTGAAGAGTAAATCAATCAAGATGTACACCTGCCTGAGCAGTGCAGTGCATTCACATGCAAAACGCTGAACTACAATAATCTCATGTATGTTAAAGGGGGAAGGGGAGGCAGCATTAAACTTATGCAGATAGTCAGACTTAAAGGGCTAGTAACCCCAGAAAAAAAATACTAGTAGGCTTGGAACAGAGATTAACCCTTTGTCGTACTTTTAAAAATGTCACATTTGTATGTATGTAGGTATAATTTTATTTATAAAGCCCCACAAATTTAATCAGCACTGTACACAACAATATAAGTACAACAGAGACATGGGAAAAGTGCATTAAACAATATAAGTAAAATATCACAAGGATACATCACTTTAAGTGCTAGGTTGTGGTTGACAGAGGAGGTTGGAGATCCCTGCCCCGTAGAGCTTACAATCTAAGTGGAAGGAAGACTTACATACACAGATAGAAGGACAATAAGAGCTGTAGAATGCGTTGAGATATAGGTCAATAAATACAAATAAATAGATCAATATAAATAAAGTAGCTAAATAAACAGATAAATAAATACAATAAATACAGATATTAAACATGAATAAATAAAAAGTAAAAATATATACATAAAATCAATGATAAGGATCAGTGCTAGTGCTGCGAAAGATAGGACTTCAATTTGGTTTTGAACGTGGAGAGGGAATGTTCCTGGTGAAGAAAAAGGGGTAAAGAATTCCAGAGGTGAGGGGCAGAGAGAGAAAAGGGTTTAAGACGAGAAAGGGCAGTGTCAGTATGTGGGATGCAAAGCTGGTTGAAGTTTGAAGTTAAATCCTTGGTTTTCAGTGTTGTGCATTTGTTTTCATCACCTGGTTGCAGCCATCTAATCTGTTGAGTAAATAAATCCCCACTCTGTTCCATTGCTTTTTATTGAAATTTAGATGCCTATTCATGAATTGCCCTGTAAAATCCAAATTATCCAAATAGAACAACAAAAGGCACAAAGCAATAAGAAAATTGTAACTTCACAAGTAACATTTTAACAAATCCTACAGCTGTGATGGGGAACCTAGGGCACGCAGAGCCCTCTCTGTGGGCACATGCACCGTCGTCACCGCTGCTATCCATGATCCCCCCCAGCAAGCAAGCGCTCCTTCAGTGCAGGCCATGGATTCAACCTGACAGTTTTCAGGTCGGATCCGTAGCCTACACTGAAGAAGCGCTCACCAATAGATAGCTGCGGCAGAGCTCCTCCTCCGATGCAGGTGCGATGACTTTACTTATCAGTGCCTGCACTTCGGGGGAAAGCATTGGTGAGTGTCGTCACTTTTCTGCACTACTGTGTCATGTGAAAATCAATGGCGTTGCTGGCCCTTCAACCCCTCTGAAGGTACTTGGTAAGGCATGAGTAATCAACAGCTGATATTAAAATAAAATTAATTATTAAATCTCTAAATTCACTTTTTAATATTTTGCATGTGAAAATAATTTCACCCTATGAAATAAAAAGGGCTGATACTCTGCATTCATTTCAAGTCATTCCAACATGTTAAATACCTTCTCTGAAAAGTGCCCACGAAAGCAGTTTTATGCATGGCTTAAAATGAATGAAAAAAAATAGCATGTTACTATAGACCTCCCATGGGAAAACGAGGAATCAATTTATTCTGGAAAGCAAAAAAAATATAGTTCAGAAAAATTCAAAATAGACTTGGTCCTATATTTAGCTTGATGGTTATGTTGGGTAATTTTATGGAATGGCTTCATATTTTGTTTCTTTCTGGGGCATTGACAACACAGACAAGGTAATCGGCATATATACACACATATATATATATATATATATATATATATATATATATATATATATATATATATATATACACATATATATATATATACACACACACACATACATACATACATACATACATACATACACACACAAATTCAAATTATTTCCAGATTTCCAGTCCGCTTATTATAATCATCTTTTATTTATAGAGTGGCGAAAACATTCTGCAGAGTTGTGTGTATCTTTGGGGAATCAAGGTTAATACAATGGTGCAGACTACGCAGGCTCATTGTAAATAAGAAAGCCTATTGCTATTCAGTATTAGTTTAAATGTAACAACACTACCTAAAAATCACAGGCTGTGGCTAAATGAATGTAAATCACTACTGTAAATAAAACAAATCACCAGTCAATAGTGCAGGATATCATTCAAGCAAGAAATCCAAGCATTAAATACCAATGTAGCAGTGGGAAACTATTTATAATAGCCCTCATTCAACCTAATCCTCCCAAGCAAAGTGTTCATACCTTAAGGCCAGGTTCACACTCGCGTATAGGTGAGCATCATTTTTTAAAAAGAAAAAAAAAACAAAACGAAATCACGTTGAGAAAATACAGTCGCATTTCACTAGCGTATTTTCAGGACGCATTTTATATATAAATAATAGTGCTTACGCGTCGCTTTTCTTCCATGTGTGACTGCTATTGTTTAATTCCTATTGCTACTAATCCCATCGCATTGTTTGCGTTATGCTCCATATGCCGCTTGTTCCTCTGTATAAAATGCAAGTGTGACATTGTATGTGCAACAGTCATTACTTTCGAAGGTTTTTTGCTATGGGTTATTTTCGGCTTTTTTTTTTTTTTTTTTTAATGATGTGCACCTAAATATAGCTGTATATTGGACTACATCTGCATGGAAATACACATTTGTGATTTCCATCATGGAATGAACAGACGTGTGATTAATAAATGTGATTTATTTTTTTTTTACTAAATAGAATACATAGGTCTTTTTAATTAGCAGTTGGATATATTAAAGAACTAAAGCTTTAAAAAAAAAAAACTTACCTTATATTAAGTTGAACCAATGCAGTCACAGCTTTATCTGTACTGTAATTTCTCTTCACAGTGTTTCAGCTGACACAGAGCCAGTGTGAAGCTCTCACACATCATCCCGCTCATTGCGGGGAGCATTCTCATTGGCCCCATAATGAACGTGATGACGTTAAAACCCTTTGGCACCTTTAATTCAATAAGTGGGCAGAGCTTCGCTCCAGCTTCTGTCAACCCAAGCGCCATAAAGTCTGCCACAGTGAAGAGTAATTACAGTACAGGTGAAGCTGTAACTGCATTGGTTCAATTTAATATTAGGTAAGATTTAATAGGTCTTTTTTTTTTTTTTTTTTTTTTTAGCTTTAGTTCTCCTTTCAATTGAGGGAAGAGACTAATCTTCTAGACCTCGAGTCCCTCAATATTAAATGATATATTTAACAACAATACAGTATATGTTCTGGAGTCAAATCTGTTTCTGGGAAGTGTTGGATATAACAGGCATCTTATGTGAGCACATAAATATTAAGAAGGTGCACAAGGTTTGTGTAGGAACGGAATGCCATTAACTAAATGTTGCTAATATGTTGCATAAAGATGTCCATCAGCAAGGACAGGCAGCAAATACCTCAACCACATTTTAAGGGGAACCGGATCAGGAGTTAAATGGAGAGTAACATATTTTACACTTACTACAAGGGAATACACCTGCATAGTAACCAGCATAGAACAAAGCTTTTATCTGATTATGTCAGGTGCTATAATACCAGCACAAGTCCATGTGTAGCAATTTGCTCCCTGTGGTGGAGGAGAAATCACAAATCTAGTGTTTTCACAACCAAAATTAGTTATTGCAAACTTAGGCAGCAATGAATAAATTTTCTTTTCTGGCACTAGCAACAAAATACTTTTTTTTTTTTGTTAGAATCCAAATAAGGTGTAAATGGGTTATCAACTCTCTTATTAGTGCAGTATATGTTGTGTTTTGGTGACTAAACAAGTGCTTGGCTAATGGCAGAATTCTTAGGCCCATTCTAAGCATAAAATGCTAAATGTCATTGCAAGTGCCGGATTCATAAAGTGGAGATCTTTCCTGGATAAGAACTAGCCATTTCCCTGTAAGGCCACATCAGCAAATTTCCCAATTCACTTCAAAAGTATGCATAGTTTCTAGAAAATATATATTTATTACAAATAAATTGAGCATTACGTTATTGGGGTACTGGGACACAGTCACAAACAAATAAATGGGTGGGCATTGGTCTATGCTTGGTGATAAAGATGTCTGCAAACAGCAAGTTGATAAAGTTGTATCAAAACATTTCTTTTTTAAAGTGCTAGGTAGGTGTCAGTGAAGTTGATTCAAAAGAGAACCTTCATTTTTGGCATTACTGGCTTTAAAAAGACCCCTGAGTCTATACTGCATGCAGGTACTGTAGTATAACAATACTAGAGTGGTATGGAGGATATGATCTACACAACCATCTGATAACACTGAGAAATCCTCATGAAATAATTATTTTATATTACGCAGCACTTTACAGAAATTAACCATTTACTTCAGTCCCATCCTCATGGAGCAAATCCATCTTTCCTATGTAATCATACTTACACAGACTAGGCCCAATTTAGGCAGACTTCAAGTAACTGTCCATACCTTACAAACTTTTAGGGGTTATTGATTACAGTGAGAATTCAACTGTCGTAATGAATTCTCATCACCCTTATTCTCTACTACTTATTGAGTAAACAGTGGATTCCCATAGCAAAGTTGCAACCGTATCAGAATTACCATAGTAAAGTCACGACCACGTCAGTAGCATTCTATTGTGTAATGTGCAACCATCGTTAGCTGGCCACATTGCAGGGTTTGCTGAATACCTGAATATTGGGAAGTGGAGAATTCACACCATTACGAGAGAATTTGGACTTGAGTCAATAACTCCCCTTAGATCTAGCAGTAGTTGTCAGAGCCTTGAGTGTAGATATGAATTCATGATTTCATTTTCATTTGTTTATAGGGATCCCCTAAAAAAAAAAAAAAGCTGTACTTCTACAACTATTATCCACTCTAATAAAATCAGACAGAAATCTGCTTCAATTCAACCATATGGTGTTACATATTTATGGTCTGTACATTTAATTTTGTTACATAGTTTTATGAAATCGAGCGGCATCTCATGGATTAGATAAAACTGTAAATTAGTTCAAAATACCTGCAACTCCAGTGCTATATGAATACAAAATAAAAAAAAAAAGAAATCACAATTTTTTTAAATCAAGTTTGTGGTCTCCATCCCTCCCCTAAACACATCAGATAGTGAAATAAATCAGGCCTCAATCCAACTGGAAACTCTGGGGCCTTGCTCAGATCTTAACTACCTTCTTTTTAAAATGAGATGATAAATATGTTCTTCACCGAGACATCTGCATTTCCCTAGAGTCCTACAGATAAACCCAGGAAGATTTTTTTTTTTATTTGCTTTAGTCATTTTATCACTATAGCTGCGTATTAGAAACTCCAATAAAGAAACCCCAATGATGATGGGTATAATGAGCATTGTATACGATTTATGAGCAGAGTTTCTATTAAAACAATGAGGATGTCCATATTTATTGCTATGGAGAATCAATTTTAAATCATGGCTTGTCAATTTTCACCTTTTGAATAAATTATTATATGTTTACGGTAGACTGACATCTGGTGTACGCAAGCAACTCTTTGTGTTGTGTGATACAACTTACGGGCAGTTCCTAAACTGCTAGGTATGTGGATTTCTTCTGCAGTGCATCTGTGTTTGTAATTGGGAGTAAAGGTCCATCTGCCAGAATGTTTGGGAACCCCTCCTTTAACCCATTTGTATAACTAACCAGCTGCTCCTTATTCCACTCTTTCCCAATTAGGTTTCAAATACAGCAATGTAAAGAGAAGAGAGGGGGGTTGTTTGAAACTGTTCCCTTGACAATATACTGAGGCAACTACCTTAGTTTGCATACAGCAACCAAGTATATTAAAACTAGTACCGCAAGAAGTATTTCAAATATCAAAGTCAGTACTCTGTAAATACACAGAATTTTATAGTGTGATGTTACTAATTTTGTATTCTAAGAACCAGCGAGTAAAATAAACACAATAGCCTCACTGCAAGCAAAATTTATATTTACAATCACCAAAACCTACTATATATGTTAGAAAATTGATTTCTGCGTAGCCTCTAGCATCAAGTTAAACTTTACTGCAAGCTGCAAATTATTTTAGGTTATGGATCAATGCACAGAAGAGAAAGAAGATGTTTACACTTTCTAAAAGGGAGAGTTTATCTAGAATTTCTAACCTGTAGCAAATAAGCCAAGTGAATGAGGTCAAATGCAATAAAAGGCTTTGGGTTCTGATGTTCCAATAGTTACACTAAGAAAATGCAATTATCACTAATTGTTGTTGTCACTCTGAATTGCTTTTTATATTAATTAAACTGATATTTTTAAATTCAAATCCAATATTATGGCCTTATTTCAAAATTTTGGATTCTAAAAAATGTTTTTCAAGCAGATCTTTACTCCACAGTTTATAGTAACAAGATAAATATGGGTGAAATGAATGAATACCCAGAGAACACTTTAGCCTCTGCATAGCCCACTCTATTAAACAAAAGGGAAAAATTGCAAATGCTGGAGAAAAAGTTGTAACACATATGCTCGTTTAAAATTAATTAATCACATGCATGTTTAAAAATAGGAAAAACATTTTGCTATTTAATCAAACTTTTTCTCACTTGTCTAATTAAAGAGATGCTATCCCTCCCCCAGATGTAACACATTGTTCACAAGAACACGGGATTCATTAACCTGGTTAGATAGAATATGCTTTCATTTAGTTATTCAGATATGTAAATGACACAGTGTTTTAGGAGAACCTTCTCCATTTATTTTCCATCATAATGATAGTTTATAAAGGCAACATTACCTTTGCAATTTGAAATATAAATAGATGTAATTTAAGGTATCCTCAATGCACAGCAATTACTTGTGCACACCCAAGGCCTATGTCATGATTACTAGCAGCTACATGCAAATGCTGAAAGAAAAATTTCTGTTGTCCCCACGTGGTATAGGATGATGAGATAGATTTACATGCATGACAATCATGCCATAAAGCGCAGGATAAAGCATTATGGGAGTTAAGAACATTGTTTTCTACAAACACAGCAGTCCACCTCCGTCTATGATATAAGCTATCTTTATAAACAGAAACACAGAAACTTACAGCCATAGCCTGACTTTCAGCCTACAGTGCTATCAAGAAACTATTGTTTTCATCAGTGCAGACTGGTGAGATTATCAGCACAGTGCTTGGAATAAGAGACCTGTGTAAATACACACGCTATGGAGGTTATTGAATTAAGTCCTTGAGTAAAGGTATGAATTTGCTACTTCCCCATATTCAGGTATTCAGCAAACTCTGCGATGTGATGAACTCTCCAGCTAACAACAGTCCCACACTACACAATAGATGGCTACAAATTCGCTATGGGAACACAGACACTGACACAGATTTGCTATAGCAGGGGTCACTAACAGGCGAACCGCGGTCCGGATCCGGACCCTGCCGCCATCCTGTGCGGACCCCAGTGACACA
>WMED01020987.1:0-12028 GCA_019650415.1 Pipa parva
TCATTTGAGGGAAAATCCGTTTCAATTGTTCAAACGACATAATGTCTTTATTTTGATATATTTATCAAGCTTTTTGATGAATTTTTACCTTATCCAAAACAATTTTTCAATATAAAAAATATGCATCAAAAAGTGATTTTCTACATAGCGAAAACAGCATTTTTAAATAGGCAATGCCGGCATAATAAAATGAATACTGTTACATAAGCATTAAACCATCAAAAAAAACTTTCCCGCTGTGATAAATTTTCATTATTTTCTAATTAGGTTCACCTTCTATTTAAGTTTGATATTCTTATTTTTGATAGGAAACTGCACAACCATTTGTATCACAGTTTGTAAATATACACAATTGACAGATACACAATAGCTGATAAAGCAGGAATTGTTGCATATTCTTTTATTGAGGTGAATTTGCACTCTGATAAAAATACCCCTTGATTTGAGCAAAGCTCCAGTGTGTGATGGAACCCGCTCGCAATATAGTGGAGAACTTTTTGTTTTTCAGTTTTTCTAAAACCTTGCAGTTCATTTTGTCTGATTCTCTCTTGTCTGGTAACATGCCACTGGATAGGAGGAAGGCAAATGTCATTTCAGGTTTCAAAAGAGAAATAGGGTTGAACTGCACAAAAGGTTTTAGGTTTTAGGATCATGTTACTACCTAGAAACATTATGTCATTATTGGCAGTAGGTTATCTATGATTAAGTAATAAAGTAGTCGTTTTTTTATGGCAATTTAAGTCACAACACATATAGTAGATTAGCATTTGACTAAATCAGTATGCTCTTGGTGCTTCTGCATATAATATCTTTAGTGTTGTCCGCTCATTTATGATTAATAGATGACATGCTATCTCTATTGCACATGTTGATGAGAACATTATCTTTCATATTTTCTATTATTTTTTCTCTATCTCCTTTGGGCACCCCCTGTCCCAAGACTGCAGTGCAGTTGTAACTCACCCCCTGTTCTTACACCTCTGAAGACATTATGTAAATTCTCAGACATTCGGAGTAAATCTTAGATTGCATACTGATTTTGCTATATTTAATTGAACAGATTAAGAAACTTATCTGAACTCCTCTTTTATGGCTGTTGATTTCAGTGGGCACATAAAAGTCAGGCATGAAGAGTGTAACCTCACAGAAGCTTAGTTGTATAAAGGAAATAGAATTATTATTAACTTACTGAATAAATTATACCCTTAGGTCTCATATGCAGTTATATATATATATGTTCTTGGAAGCAGCAGTGAGATATGGGGATTTAAAAGTTTCCCTAATCTATTACTCAAGCCCTTGGCTAAGTGGACAACTAGCCTTCTGGATCCATTTGGGAACTAGCAATCTATTGTCTACTCACTGGGGTCCAGGAGGTCCATAGATAGTCTTAGCTAAGCTAGGTTACTCTGTGTAGGAAAATGACCTACACTTAGTATATCCACTAAACTGGAGTCCCCAATATCAGTGCAGTTTGCCAAATGGTTGCCCTAGGGAAGTATGTATTTCCTAGCCCATGTAATGTCTACTATCACTCTGATTTTACAAAATTCAGGAAAATTAGTTTAATGTTTTATTAAAAGAATAAAAAATACCACTCATCATGTTTTGTGTGCAAATTAATTTTGTAGATGAAACTTAAAGGATTTTTCAGGTTGGGAGCGGCAGATTAAAGGGAAATATATACTACTGGTATTTATTTAAGTGTATCTGGTTATTATTTTTCTTTAAAATACCCAGTTAATTATAGTGCCTGACAGTGACCTAATAGAAAGGTAAAGCAGTAATTACATAACATTCAGTTGGTGCTTTATTCTGTATTAAGCAGTACAACCTTTATGCTTCTTACCCGTAAAGACTGCATTTTAAGTACAAACGGTTTGGTTAGTTTTCAATATCTGTAGTCACTGACCTGCTATGGTAATATGCAGTTGTAAATTGTCTGTGTTTTGTTCTAGAATCCCAAAGGGATATCAGCAGCAAACCTGTTTATTTCCTGGAATTTGTATTCCCAAGGCCACTTTGTGTAACCCTGCAGAGGCAGAGAGTTGTGGGACTGTGGGAGCAGGACAGCTGGTCCCCTAGGCACTCAGTGAACAACAAACAAAAACCATTCTGTGAAAAACTGAATCGTCTCAGCTGTTTACTTCCCTCAGCATGTTTACTCTTTCATTGATTACAGATGGAATTGGATAAGGAAGAATAATAGGTAGATACATGTTGCTGAAGATCATATTCACTTTTAGAAAATAACCTTAATGCAGCAGTATAGGTGTAATTAAGGAGAACAGTATGTACTAAAGGAGTAATACCCTTTTTTATAAATAGTATTTTTTTTGCCACTGAGTAACCTCAGATATGGCTGTCAAACTCTCTTGTTGGTTTGTGTTATTTTTCTTAAAATATAGTATCATAAGTGATAAGAAGCAAAGCACTAGCCTTGGATAACCAATGTTTTTCTAATTTATGTGCTACCAGGGTTGTCTGCCACTGCCATTATATTATAGATTGCACCATCTATCTATATGACCAATCTCTCCAGCTTTCATTATATTGCATTATTAAAATCGGGAATTACCGATATTGCGATATCGATACCATCAATATCGCAATATCGGTAATTTCTGATTTTAATAAATTTCGCATTGTGTCTATAGAAATACCTAACAGGCACAGTTGTGCTAATGTGAGGTTTTGATGGTATACAGCTCCTAGAGATGTTGCCTACAGTTAATGTAACATTGTGAGGCATTCCTATAAAAGCAACAGTAACATCACTTTTTGACCAATCATTCCTGCTCTTTCAAACATTATACTGTATAAAGCAGAGGTCCCCAACCTTTTTTGCACCAGGGACCGGCTTTAAGTAAGACCAGTTTTCGATGGCCCGGTGGGGTGGTGGTGGGGCAGGTGTGGAGCTTTGGTCATATGGGGGCGGGGGGGGGGATGCTGGTGGGACCTCGGTGTATACAGCACTGCTGCTGTACACCGGTACCAGGAGCCGCGTCAATGAGGCCAGTCTGCTGCCCCACCCCGGCACACCCCATATAACATGTTCTGCCGGGGGCGAGTCAGTGAGGAGAGCTTGCCACCTCACCCTGTCCATGCTGTGCAGGATGGCCGCGTCACTAAGACCCGCCCGATGCCTCTCCCCGTCCTGAATAATGTTCTCTGCTAGGAGCTGCGAGCTGTCATGGCTACGGCAGAGAACATTATCAATCCACAAAGAGCGTGCTCTGACCAGGCGCAGGGCCGCAGAGCTAGCTGTCAGCGGCGCAGCGGACCGGCTGAAAAACCCCAATGGCCCAGTCCTGGTCCGTGGACCGGCGGTTGGGGACCTCTGGTATAAAGAGAATGCCACACTTTGTTGTTATTCTTTTAGTACCCTTCTGATAAAGTTGGGTGCCGTTCCCAATTTTGAGGCATTTTGAACATGATTCAGAATGCCACAGTAAGAGGTGAGCCATCATATACCTGGCAGAGTGATGTTTTCTGTGTCAGATCCTATTCTTCACTAGAGGATTGCAGGAATTGGGATGGAATAGAGTTTTATTAAGAAACTATGTTACAAGATCTAGTTTGCGAGTGATCTTTATCTTCTTATTTTACATTTTCTCTTGAATGTACTTTTTCTTCTCCAAATATGAGAAAGTCCAGTGCTTCCTACCTGGTAGTTTGCTACATAATTCTATAAAGCTTAACTGAATGAAGCCTACCAGAATATTCCCATATAACACTGAATACGTACAGGGAAAATCATCAATGTGTTAATCAGAGGTGTAGTAACCAATCAGCAGTCAGCATTCTCTGGTATAAGGAAGCAAGAATAATAAATAATTTCTGATTAGTTGCCATAAGTTACTAGATCTGTAAAGTTTGCCCTTGTTGATGAATTTCTCTGGATGTCTTTTTCACAGATGCCGTTAACTGCTTAGGTCTAGTCTAGAGTAACCAGATTTACTTAATTGGTGGATTGATGGACTCTACTCTCCAAATGCTGAAATGTTAAAATTAAAAAATGTAACAAAATAAAGTCCAAGTAGTATAAACCATATCTCTAAAATCATTTATTACAGCTTTAAAAGAAGCTAGATACCTTTTTTTCACCAGTTCAAAGGTCAATGCAATACTGGTGACTAGTATTACCTTGCTGCTTCCAAAAATGTTAATATCTATAGTTCCTCACACCAACTGGTTCTTGAAAGAAAACACATCTTCAATAGATTTCATCTGATCTTCATTAACATGGGATTATGGCCAGCTCTGCTTTTAGGGATAGGCAGAGCACACAGATGTCAATATATATGGAGCATTTTTGGACGTCACTCACATGCCAATCTTGCTGCAAATGGTCTCAATCAGGCCAACCAAAAAACCACCCTCCTGTCTATTACTGCCACCCGGTAAAATTGTTAGGGAGTCAGGGGAGAAGCCGGGTGCCCTTCAAAGACTATCACCCTGGGCAGTAGATTTGATACATTCCTGATCATGACCTTTAATGAAACATGGAAATACATATCGCTTAAACCTGTGTAGTTTTCCCCTAGTTATATTATTTTATTGTCCTCACAATAAGTAAAAAAACAAACAGCTACATACAATGCATCAGTGTTTTGAATGATAGTACTGGGTGTGTTTTAGATCCACTAGCAGCAGTACCCAACCTTTTCTGGATCAGGAACCAGTTCCACTCCCAGCAAAGGTTTTTGCTGCCAGCCACATGATGGTGACACGCTTCCTGTGTGCAATACCACCATTCGACTTGGTACTAAGAAGCGCCTGGACTAAACAATGGCAAGGGCACTTGGGGGTTGTAAAATGACTGTGATTTTTCTGGGAAAACTTGGGCAGTGTATGGTCCTATGTGTCCTGATGTTTTCCGGCATTAGTGATAAAAAGGATATTGGGAAGCATGGCTCTCTATAATCACTCATATACCTAGTATGATTGTAAGCTCTACGGGGCAGGGACATCCAACCTCTTGTGTCAACTACAACCTGGCACTTAAAGTGTTATATCCTTGTGATATTTTCCTGTATTGTATAATTCCTGTATTGTATAATGAACTTCTCTGTACTATATTTGTATTGCTGAATTGTACAGTGCTGTGTAAATTTGTGGCGCTTTATAAATAAAATTATACATACATATACACTGGCAGTTGTGTTGTGAATGAGATGCAGCAAGAAAAAAATCTTAAATTGCATGTATGGTGCAGTTTACAATAGTGTCTAAATGAACAGAATAGATGTGAGCACATGTGTTAATTAAAGGGGAAGTATAGACAAATTACATCTTTACATGTGCAGTACTATACCATAGTGAGAAGTGTTTCTCCCCAGTAGTTGTTGCATGTGACGCAGAATGATTGAGTAGGCAACACTGATAAACTCCTGCACCAGGTAATGTGTGTGTGACATGCACTGGCCAGGTTTCCATGAAAAGGTACCTCCCGGACATTTTTGCCCTACTTACTACTTAGCACATGTCAGCTTTCTCTCTGTAATCTCCTGCATTCTAAGCTTCATTTATGCAGCCAAAAGGTCAACACACTGCTTAACCAATAGCAGTCAGGCAGATTTTTCTTCTCGTGCAGAACAGAAAGGAGTGGGGGGGAGTAAAATGTCAGCTCTCAGGAAAACTAACTAAGGGAAGCAAATGGAAAGTATCATTTCTTCCCTAAACCTTTTTTAAACTATTTGTATCAGGAATTGGCTTAGTATAAAGGAGTTTTATATGTATGTGTGCAGTTATATCAGCACTATAGTGCCCCTTTAAGTACTTGTAGATGGTGCAAATGATAGGATAAAGAGCTTAATACAGTAGCAAAAAGAAAACATCATCCCAGGGCCCGGTTTTAGCTATGGGCGTTGTGGGAAATTGCCCAGAGCACAATCTATTTGGCGCCGTCCAAAAAAAGAAAAAACTCAAAACATAACTTCCTGGTGTTGGTGTTGGTGTTGGTGGAGGTCCGGAAGGGGGGGGGGGGGGGGGGGGGGTGTCTAGGGCATAAATCTAGCCAGAACCACCTCTGCATCATCCTATAAAATCAATGCACACATCAAGTTTATTGATTATACACAAACAATACAAAAGTCAACACAAAAAAGTTAAAAACAATTAAAAACCCAAAAAGGGGATAAATAACATCCAATATAGGGTATCCCTCCAAAATATGTATGAATGCACAGACACATTTAAAAATACAGATTCGTAAATGCAGTGCGGGCATAAACTGGCCATAAACAAGCTACTGTAATGCCGACAATAAAGAGCTCATAATTACCACAATGTTGGAAGTTCAGCTTGTTTAGGGCCCGTTTAGGGGATACTATATAGCATACTGCACCTGGTTTGCAGCTGTATTATGTTATTTACAATTTTCTTATATTGTGAGGACCCGGCACTATATTTAAATTTGGTATTTTTAAATGTATCTGTGCATTCATACATATTTTGGAAGGCTACCCTATATTGGATGTCATTTATTCCCCTTTTGGGTTTTCAATTGTTTTTTAACTTTTTTGTGTTGCCTTTTGTACTGTTTGTGCATATTCAATAAACTGGATGTGTGCATTGATTTATAGCATGCTGTTTTCTTTTTGTTATTGTACAATAGTGTCTACGATAGCTGTAGTCACAGGCAATTTTTCTAGTTCATCAGTTTCTGTGTTTATCACATGTGCAATTTTATCACAGCTTGGTTGATAAGAGATACGCTAATGCTCATATGGGAAGCATCAGTGGTTGTGTGGAATCATCACTTCAATTTATGGGAAGTATTTGTTAGCATCAGATTATATATTCAAAATGAGGCCACTGTTAGAGAAATTCTGGGAAATTTATAGTGTAAACAAAGCTGACTTCCAAGAATTTTCACAATATTAATCTAGAAAACACTAATTAGATTTAGATTTACTGGATATAACTACTAGTAAAAAGGCCTGTATCATGATTTGGATCAGCTATATTGGATGGATGACACCAGAAAGACCAAACAAATTTTCAGGGAAGATAAAAGAGTGAAAGGAAAGCCAATATCTAGATGTTTGGGAGTATGTTTTGGAGAACCTCATAAAATGAGCAACTAGTAAACAGAGAAAAATATCTTGTATAGCAAAAGAGAAAAATAGTAGTGGTGTGAGTGAAGGAGTAGTGAGGGACTATAGGGCCATGGGAAAGAGAAAATAAACTCACACCAAGGGGGTTATTGGCTAAAGTGAGAATTCGACTGTCAAATTCTAAAACAGAGGATTCCTAAAACAAATCCGGAACCATGATAATTTTAAAGTCGTGACTGCAACAATATTCTCATAGTAAAGTCGTGACTGTGACAATATTCTCATAGTAAAGTCGTGACTGCGACAATATTCTCACAGAAAAGTTGTGACTGTGGCAATATTACTATAATGAAGTCGTGACTGTGACAGTAGCAGTCTATTGCGACAGTCTTTAGCTGGCGAATTCACACCTTTACACAACAATTTGGACTTTAACCAATAACCTCCAAGTGTAAATAGGGTTTTGCAACAATTTATCTGCTATTGATTTGCAAGGTAGGGGTATAAATGCATTGTAATCAGTTATGTAAGATATTATTATTGATTTTTATATTGCAAACATCTGAGATGGTGCTGTACATAGTAAGAGGAACACACAACATTACATAGTATACATACTTTCCACAGCATTGTACAACATAGAGCAACAATAAGAATGGTGACCCTGCCCACAATAGCTTAGAGTCTCAGTAGGAGAATTGAGACACTTAAGGGAGTTATTCTCTAAAGTCCAAATTGTCGCATAAAGGTTTGAATTCACTAGCTAAAGACAGTCGCAATAGACTGCTACTGTCACAGTCGTGTATAATGAGAATTTTGTCGCAGTCGCAACTTTACAATGGGAGAATCGTCGCGGTCATGGATTTGCTATGGGAATCCATTGTTTGAGAATTCGACAGTCGAATTGGGACTTTAGAGAATAACTGCCATAAGATTTAGGAAAACCAACGTGTGCGCAAGAATCACTGATTATTCAGAGAAAGGTGATAATTGCACAGGGGTCAGATTTTTGTCTTGTTTACAGAGGTCAGCAGAGGTTAAGGGGGGAATTCACCATAGTGTGAAGTGAGGTCTGGATCCTTCGCCCCACTTCACACAGACTGTTATACACTCACTGTTGTCCTGCCCATAGTGCGAAGTGAGGTCCGGATCCTTCGCCCCACTTCACACAGACTGTTATGCGCTCTCTGATGTCCTGTACGAGGACATCAGCGAACGCTTTAAAGGGATTTGAGTCTTGGCGAAGCGACTGGAGTGCTCTCGCCGAGACTCGAATCCCTTCAAAGCGTTCACTGATGTCCTCGTACAGGACATCAGAGAGCACATAACAGTCTGTGCGAAGTGGGGCAAAGGATCCGGACCTCACTTCACACTATGGTGAATTCCCCCCTAAATGTTAAGGTTGTAGGTTTTCTTAAAAGGTGAATTTTTAAAATTTGCTTAAAAGTTTGGATACCATCAGAGTGTCTGGTGTTGTGAGCAAGGGAGCTCCAGAGGAAGGGTGCAGCAAGAGAGAAGTCCTAAAGATATTAGTGGGAAGTTGTGATTTACATTTTAATCCTAGCATACTTGTGTTTTAATTGTTGTCAGTTACCATTTGAATATCAACTAATGACTGTATAACCATAACAATAATGTAGTAACATAGTATCAGTTTATAAGGATGAAAAAAGACACAGGTCCATATCCAGTTCAGACTATTTTCCTGTAAGATTGATCCAGAGGATAGCAAAAAAATGAGGCAATTATTCTCATAATAGGGAAAAAATTCCATCATGACTCCAAATATGACAATCAGAATAATTCCCTGGATCAACATCCCACCTCCAGTTTTCTAGTACGTATAACTTGTAATGTTCTTACACTGAAGAAAAGCATCTAAAACCCTTTTGAAGTCTTTAATGGAATCAACCATGACAACTTCTTCAGGCTGAGTGTTCCATAGCCTCACTGTTCTTACAGTAAAGAACCCTCTTGTATGCTGGTGTAGAAACTATTTATCCTCTATATGCAGAAGATGCCCCCTTGCAGTAGCGTGCACAGGGTGCTGTCATGCAGCGAGTACGCAAAGATGCCACAGCCAAAAGTCAACACGTGATGCGACTTTACGCTTTATCATCATCACGTGATGCCCAACATGATGATGTCGACATGATGAAAAGTGCATTAGGATGTGCCTAGGCGCACCCCGTGCACTTGCCTATGCCCCTTTGTTATACTTATAGTTCTTGGTGTAAATTGATTGTGGGAGAGACCCCTGATATATTTATACATGGTGGTTAGGTCAGCTCTTAATCTTTTTTTCTAGAATAAACAAGCCCAATTTGGTAATATTTCTTGGTACTGCAGTTTGCTCGTTCCTTTTATTACTTTAGTGGCTCGCCTTTGAACCCGCTCAAGATCAACTACATCTTGTACACTTTCTTGTTCTTGTAGAGGATGCCTGATTGGCAGCAGGAGGATTTTATTGTAGTACACACTCCCCTTAACAACACATGCACGGCAGTACCCGGAAGTGAAGCATCATATGTTTCTTCCGCCATTCTCAGCTTGGTGAATTAAATAGAGGCTTGGAACGCCCCATCCACCAATTGGTAAGCCTTTTCAATGGAACGCAGACCATGTCCGTACCCGGAAGTGATGTCAACAGCGTCACTTCCGGTTCACGATCCCCAAGTAGCAGCATTTTAAAAGGACGCCGATATGCAGCTAGCAATACACTATCCTCAGCTCTTGAAAAAGCCACAAGGTCGGCGAAACGCATTGAGCAAGTAAGGAGACAACACAGAGCAGGCACAGAGTTCCCCAAACATACTCGAGACCAGTGATGACTACATCATCCTACTGGTAAAAACGTTGTATCTGATCTGAGGGAGAAATACTGTTTGCTATGCAAGTTGTTCCTGCTGGATAATTTCATAAGGTTTTAACCAAGAGTGTACCATGTGAGTGCATCTCTTATTTTTAAACAGTTAGTACAAAATAAAAAACGTTATTACTCTATGTGGAGCTATTTTTCTCTCTTTATATATCGGATCATTGTGACATTTGGTGCCTTTGGAGTTAATTTGGTCCATTTTGAAGCCATACGTTTGATTGAAGAGATATCTTGCCTTTTGTACAACGCCTGTTCATATATGAGATCTGGTGAGAGTCCACCTAAACTATACCACGTGGTGTCCCTCTATTTTCATTTAAATACACTTCTTTATTTTGGCACATTTGGGCTTTACAATTGCTTATTCATTTAAATAGTCTGCACTATGATTTTTTTGCGCTTTTTCCAGATAATTTTTCGCTTTCTTTACCTATAATTGAAGTTGGGAGTCTGAAACAACTCCAGAGGAAAAAGCTGCAAGCAATTATATACAAGGAATTCATCACCACAATTAGTTACTTTGCATATTAAGAATTGTAGAATTTGATATATTTTTAGCGCCTTCTAGAAATTGTTGTGATATTCACAATTGTCTACATCTTGTACACTGGTTCTCAAAACTGCTCACAATATTCCATGTGTGGGCTGACAAGTGATTTGTAAAGCAGTAAAATTGTGTTCTTGTCATGTGCATCTATGCCCCTTTTGATGCACTAATTTGATTTGGCAGCTGCTGATTGACAGTGGTTGTAACAGTTTATTGTCAACTAAAATTCCCAAATCCTGTTCCATGTCTGTTTTGCTCAGTGTTTTCCCATTTAGAAAATAATCTTGACTTGCATTTCGCTTCCCATATCCATAACCTTACATTTATCAGTATTGAACCTCATTTTCCACTTTTCTGCCCAAGACTGCAATATATTTAGATCCATCTGTTATAAAATACTATCCTCATTTGTATTAACTACTTTACAGTTTAGAGTCGCTAAATATTAAAAATATTGGTCTGTCTATGACTGTAAATCCCTTAATACCCTAGGGCAGGGGTCCCCAAACTTTTTACACAGGGGGCCAGTTCACTGTCCCTCAGACCAACAGAGGGCTGGACTTTAAAAAAAATCTAAGAAAATCCCTATGCACACTGCACATATCTTATTTTAAAGGAGACCTAAAGTCAAAAAATAAAAACAAGTGTTAAAATACTTACCTAATGCTGAGCGACTTGATTACAGTCACAGCATAAGCTGTGCTATAATTAGCCGGCTCCCGGTGCTTCCCCTGACGCCTCCTGCACAGCGCACTGGCTGACATAGAAGCCAGCAAGCAGCTCCTTCTTCTCCTTCCCCAGCCTCATACATCATCACGCTCATTGCAGGGAGCATTCTCTTTGGCCCCCGCACTGAACGTGATGATGTTTAAGCCCTTAAACACCCCAGGTGTAACAGGATGGGAGGAGCTGCGGCGCTGGCTTCTCAGTCAGTCAGTGCTGTGAAGAAGCGTCGGGGGGAATCATTACAAGCCGACTAATTACAGCACACTTGGCTCAGTATAAGGTAAGTATTTTAACTCTTTTTTATTTTTCACTGTTACAGCACTCCTCACTTCCTCCCCCACCGCTTACTGATGATGTCTGATAACATCATTAGTATGCGCTGGGGGGAGGGAGAGAAAAGCACTGTAACAGTGAGCTTTACAGCTTTACAGCACACTAAGCCAGGCCGGGTACGAGGTAGGTAGCGGTAGGGAAAAGGAGGGGGATGAGCACCATGATTGCACCCCCCCTCCTGCAGCTGCCTCTACCGCTAGTGCCGGCCCGGCAATGGGAGCCGGGTAAATGGCCTCAGGGGGCCAACTGCGGCCCTCGAGACGCGATTTTGCAGCCCCCGGTCCTGCGCTCCACCAGGCATTTTGTTCGCCGGTGAAGTGCTGGATCTGACACAGAGGGAGTCCTTGCTGACTCCCTCTGTGCAAAGAGGAGGGTTCCTGTGACCTGATCGGTCACAGGAGCTAATAGGAACCCAGGAGCACTTGTGATCAGTGCTTCCGGGTTCCTTCTCCTCTAATGTGCTGCCAGCAGCGGCAGCAACAG
>WMED01020989.1:0-10400 GCA_019650415.1 Pipa parva
CCAGCGCAACCTCTTCTTCGTCTCTCACGAAAAATTCCTTGGTACATTTGAGGACAGTTGAAGCAGTCTGTCCTTAGAGGATTGCTTGCAGGAGGACTAGAACTATCACAGGTTACATTAGGACACCTTCACATTGGACTTTCGGACTTTCTAACATTTTATTTCTGAATTTATTTTTCATAATTTATGTGATTTTATTGTCTATTTTGTTATTTATAAGTAATTTTAATTAGGCGCTAAACCTTTTTTGGAGTATCCTCCATTATATCCTTGATTCCCATAGCAAATCTGCAACTGGGAAAATTCTCCCATTGTAAAGTTGCGACCGCAACAATTTTTAAAGTGGCAGCTGCAACAATATTTCCATAGTAAAGTCGTAACTGCGACAATATTCTCATTATAAAGACGCGACTGCGACAGTAGCAGTCTATTGCGATTGTGTTTAGCTGGTGAATTCACACCTTTACGTGACAATTCGGACTTTAGAGAATAAACCCCTGAGTATTTTTACATTTTACTATGCAGATGCATAAACCTTTACTACAGCAGCCAGAATAAATAAAGTAGATCAGTAAAAGTTACATCATTTTGTTATTTGTGTTTACAGACAAGAATTTGGGGGATATTTACAAAAGGGTAGCCCAGCAGCGCTTCAGTGCACATATTAACCAATTTATTATAGCACTGCACAATGGATAATTTAGAGATACGTGGTAGTAAATGGATGGAGTTGCCAAACAAAGCTATTCAGCAGCATGGTAATCAGATAAGTTGCATACTACATGGTTTCAGTAGTCTATAGTAAGAAGGAAACATAATTACACATTCACTGTTAAGCATGGGCATATATTATAGCACTCACTGTCATACTGTTAGTGCAACATTACATTTGTTGTAATTCATGTCTTTTCCTTTTAAAGTAAATACTGGCATGTATGCAGTTAAGTTACTTGTATGTATGTATAATTTTATTTATAAAGTGCCACAAATTTACGCAGCACTGTACAATTCAGCAATACAAATATAATACAGACATGGGAAAAGTGCATTACACATTATAAGTGAGTAACTTACAAGCATAATATCACTTTAAGTGCCATGTTGTGACTGACACAAGAGGATGGGGGTCCCTGCCCCATAGAACTAACAATCTAAGTTTCTCTACAGTACAATTAGGGTTAGGGCCGGTTCTACCGATGGGCAATGTGGGCAACGGCCCAGGGCGCAATCTGTTTGAGGGGCGCTGTTGCCCACATCGTCCATCGCTAAACTTCACCTCCCCCCACCCTGCTATACCCCCCTGCTCCAACAGCGTTCCAGCGATGCACCTCCTCTAATGAGGTAAGTTGAATGTGACGGCACTCCTTGGCTGCTTCAGGTCTTGTTGGCTGCTGGCAAGACCCGAACATCTAAGGATCATCGTCGCATTCAACTTACCTCATCAGAGGAGATGTGTCGCTGGAACGCTGTTGGAGGTGAGTGGGGGGCGTGGGGCAAGGGGGAGGGCTGCGCGGAGCAGGGGGGGCGTGGGGCTGGGGGGGTGCGGGGGGGAGGCCCAGGGCTCCAATAGGGCTAGGACCGCCCCTGATTAGGGTTGCCATCTCATCTCTAAACACATATAAAATGCACATGCTGTAGTAATGATTAGAAATTTAGTTTAGATGCATGATACACATACAACTGTTTTATGCAGCCATGCAGGATGCATTTAAACTAAATTTGACTCAGCACCACAGCATGTACATTTTACATGTGTTTAGTTTTGAAGGGGTGAAGTGGCAACACTATCTATATCTATCTATAATATCAACTAACCAGATCATTTCTTCAACTAGAAAACCTTTTTTAAAATTCTGCAGAATGTCAATAGATTTAATATTATGCATGCTAAAATTCTCATTTAAAAAGTATGACACTTGAAAAATATACAGTCAGTAAGGATTTAAAGAAATCTCTTAAAATCTCTATTTGATACATCTTACAATGAACTCTTAGATGAGGTTGAAGTGAAAGGAACTGCATGCCCAGAACTGTCCAGCCAATAGCTGGAAAAGCAGTGAGATGGAAGGGGCATGGCTATGCCCTGTTATGTTGGTGATGCCAGTAGTGAAGCGAGTAGGTAGAAGTACAGTAGTTTAAATATAATGCCTGCCACATACTTAAAGGGTTAAAATTAAGGGTTAACACACATTTAACTCTTGGTTTATAACTGCCTTTACATACCCTTTAACTTAATTGAAACATTTGGATCCTTCATCCTTGCTCAGAACTGTTTCAAAGACATTGCAGTTGCAGTAAGGATTACAAGTGTAAGCGTTAAATGCGATTTGGCCTGTTTTTTCCACTCATTTCAATTCTCCTCAAATCAAATTTGTTTTCCTTGATTTTTAATAAATATGCACAATTTTTTTCAAGCAGAGAGAAAAGAAATTCGATCTAAATGAATCGAACTGAATTGATTTGGCTGAAAACCCGTTTTTCATTTTTAGTAAATTTCGACTAAAGAAGTGAACGAACTTGTAGTATCTGTGCTACTGTAAGAGAAAACGCACAGATCAATAAGAGTACAGATTTTTGGCAATACAGTTAACTGCATTGTGAATACAGCTAAAAATCATAACTGCCGCCTTAATAGATGAAATATATAAACGATTCTAGTGTGAAAATAAAAACCTTCCTATGGACGAGCTCAGTAACTGGACTGAAAAAGAGAGAGAAATGAGGATCATAAAATCAGCAGAAACAAACACAAAAAAAAACATGTAAGGCAGAATTATATATAAACTGACATCCTATAAAAAAGGCAAGAAATGCAATTCCTAGCGTTTGCTTCCCTTTCTGCAACTTCTCCATAATTCTTACAGTTTAGTTAGGCAGCTGAGTGACTTCAGCTTCCTCTTTTCCTATATCCCTATATTTCATTATTTGGCCTTGTTCCTCTTCATTTGCTTATACAATAGACCGGCGATGTAGAAACCCATACAGCATGGAAACCACAGCATTTCAATTATTTTTTTATTTTTTTCATGACTGGGGGAAGGGGGACTTGCTGTGGAGTGCAGGGCACCACCTATTAAGAGGAAAGAAAATATAATGTAAATTTATAATAAGGCAGAAATGTATGTTAATGTAATGATTTGCGGTGGTGCAATGACAGTAACAGAAAAAATTTGAATATACCTCAAATGCATTTATGGTTAGGGGGATATTTATAAAAAATCGAAAATGTCTTCTCCTGGTATATCGATACTGATACATCTTTAATTAGGTCAAAAATATTGATATTGCTGATATCATTATTTATTAATTGAGAACTGAAGTTAAAAAAGAGGTATTAAAACTTACCTTATATTAAGTTTCACCGTTGCAGTCACAGATTCATCTGGACTGTAATTTGACTTCACTGAGGCAGAGCTCACAGCGCTTCGGCTGACGCAGGAACCAACGCGAAGCTCTGACTGCGTATGGAAATGGGTTTCAATATCATCACACTTATTGTGGGGAACATTCTCATTGGCTCTGCAACCCATTTGGATCGCCGATTCAATAAGTGGGCGGAGCATTGCGGTGACTCCTGTGTCACCCAAAGCGCAGTGAGCTCTGCCTTGGTCAAGACAAATTACAGTTCAGATGAATCTGTGACTGCAACAGTGGAATTTAATATAAGGTAAGTTTTTAATATCTCTCTCTTTTTTTTTTTTACTTTATTTCGTCTTGCCCTGCTTTCATATCGCTGAAAAGTATTCACCTGGTTGAGAGGTGCAAAAACCCATTATTCCCAATGGAGATGGTTTAGAACATTTCTATGATGGAAAAGGTCAGTGATATTGATATCGAAGAAAAGGAGCTCCACTGAGAGTAATGTAAAGTATAGCGAAATTACTGCATCGATATTGATACATTTTATTCAGCCCTAGATAAACAGAGGCACGGAAATGGATCAAATTGCTGCAAGCAGGTCGAAAAGACTTTTCTGAAATTTCCCCGTATATATTCAATTTGTGTTTAAAAAAAAAAAACGTAACTATATAGAAAATAGGATATTACATTATTTAGCTTTAAAAATCATGCTTTAGGGTGATTTAAAAACCGTGCTCCTGTGCTAACACCTGAAACACAGATTCAAATTTCTAGCTGTCTCTTTGCAATCTCCTCATGGATGGCCAAGCGCCAGCTCAAATTAAATCTCGCTGAAACAGAATTGATTATTTTTCCACCCAAACCTGGACCCGCTCCTACCTTTTCAATTCTAATTGATGGTGCGATCATCAACCCTATAACCTCTGTACGTTGTCTTGGGGTGACGTTTGACTCTGCTCTTTCCTTCTTTAAACACATCCCTACCACTGCTAAAAACTGTCGATTTTTTTTCTTTGCAACATTGCCATTTTCTCTCTCACTCCACTGCTAACACCTATGCATGCTCTCGTCCTATCCCACTTAGACTACTGTTCTTCTATCTGGCCTTCCAGCTTTCCACCTCACCCCTCTCCAGTCTATCCTAAATTCTGCTGCCACAATTCTCTGCCTCTCTCTTTTGACATTTAAGGCACTTCTCTCTGTTGCTCCTCCCTACATTTCCTCACTCATATGCCCGTACATTCCTCAACATCAACTGCGCTGCTCCCAAAGCAACCAGCTTTAGCTGCCACACACCAATACTGCCCTTTCTAGTCTTAAACCCTTTTCTCTTTCTGCCCCCCACATCTGGAATTCTATACCCTTTTATCTTTGTCAGGAACTTTTCATCTGCACTTTTAAAACTAAACTGAAGTCTTACCTTTTGGAGCACTAGCACTGATATTTATCACTGATTTTTTTTGTATATATTTTATTTTATCCTTAATTATTTATGTTTAATATTTGTATTTATTTACTAGTGTTTCAGCACATGGTTACAGCTCTTTTTACCTTTGTATCTGTATATGTAAGTCTTCTTCCCATTTAGATTGTAAGCACTATGGGGCAGGGACCTCCATCCTCTTGTGTCAACCACAACCTGGCATGTAAAAGTGAAGTATCTTTGTGATATTATACTTGTAATGTGTAATGTACTTTTCTCATGTCTGTCATATATTTGTATTGCTGAATTGTACAGCACTGCGTAAATTTGTGGCGCTTTGTAAATAAAATTATACATACGTACATGCACATACAAATGGGAATTTAGATTTTTTTTTTGGTGATACTGATACTCTAAAGTTTGTTTGCTCCACAAAACATGTTTAACATTCCTGAAACAATGCAAGATCTTGTTTTGAGATTATACAGTACAAGAACAACACTATACAGAAATAATATCCATTTTGTTGTAAAGTATTTTCACTTTCTGCAGGAGAGGTATATTATCAACTAAACTCCTCCATCATTCAACCCACATGTATGCCAACCTTTGGTCCTTAAACAGTTAATGTAAACTTCTACTATTCTTGCACAATATTTGTCAGTGAATAGTGAGAGTTGATAACCCCATAGCATAGTTTCAGGCCCTATCACACTTCCAAAACCCCTCAGTAAACGAATCAGATATATGATATCTTAGTACCAAAAAACCTTTTTTATTTGCATAAGGATTTGCATAATTGGCAAATTAAACAAAGGGTTCTTTAAAAGCTCCTCTACAGAAATATATATGTATTAAAAAATATTATCCACATTTCACTACAGGGCAATTTCAGAGTTTTTTGACATTACTTTTGCACTGACTCAGGCTTAACTGCTACCAGTGCATTTTGTTATGGTAAAATAGAAAACTTGAGAGGCCTGTAAAAAGTAACGGAAAAGAGGCTATGGGAAATGTGGTTCCCAGTGTTTTCTGTGGTTACTACATGTGAAAAATCACATGCCTCAAAAAAGTGTGACACACAGGACTGAACATTTCAGTGGTCAGTTGCCACCTGGGGGAGTTTCAGCACTCAGTTACAAGACTGTCAGGCTCATTTACATCATTCTTTAGACATTAGGCATTAGGACATGCTCTCTTTTGTATTATCATAGTGCTCACAAGTTGCCTGGTAGGAAATTAGGAAAAAAAGGTTGTCTATTTTAGTTTGTGCAAGAAAACACAGCTTACAAAAAATCTATAATTGTTCCCCTATCCCATGCTTTAACCAGAAATATATACTTCTCCTTTATGGTTCTTCTTCAGACAAAACCATTATGAAAATAGGAATACTGTAGGACAGTGTGAGGAAGTAGAACTTTCAGAAACAAGGAGAGTGCTGGATTTTGCAAGAGATGGTTAAATGTTGTTACTGAGAAAAAAAACCTTTAACTACTGCCTTTGCTAAAGTCTCAATGAATTCCCTAAACATGTCTAGTATATTTAAAACATTAAACTCAAAGTTCAAAACATGTGTTTAAAGGCAAATTAACATATTCTTTAAATAAATTATATAATAGGAATATGATGTAATAAGCTTTTGCATGATTCTAATGTTATTTCAGTATATTACAAAATAAATTGATTTTGTCTTTCTGGATATATTCACTTTAAAAAATTATTTGCTTTCAAGTTTTATTAGAAATGCCATGGGTTTGTGTTTAATATATATATATATATATATATATATATATATATATATATATATGGACTTTTACGTTTTAAGTTGAAGATAATGGGAAATTTGTCCACTATGGGCAAAATTTACTAAGGTGCAGTAGCATTCATAAGTTCCTTTATATGGGGGTGCCTGCGCGATGACGTCATGCTGTTCACCACCATGCAATGTGTGCGCGCGGTGATGTCATGCCAGAGCATCATCACATGACAAGCGCATACAATGACATCATGTCAGAACATCATCACATGACGTGTGACTTGATGACATCGCTAAGCGCATTAAGGTGTGCCTAGGCACACCAGGCATACCTCATGCGCATGCCTGTGCTATGGTGTTTACCCTAACCAGGTGAATACTTGCATTAGTAGCAAATGAAAAACATCCATTTTTGGGCAAAACACTTTAGTAAATTTCATCTTAAAGCTTTAAATCCTGCTATTGACATTTTTTAGTCAATACGCGAACATGGGGAAGTGGAGAGTAGATGCAAATTCATATCTCTATGCGAGTACTTTAGTCAATAAGGCCCTCTGTGTTATGTCTAGGTATGTTTATGGACTTGTCACTGTTGCTGGTCTAAGGAACATCTGCATACTTGGGGTGGGTGAAGCAAGCTTGGTGGTTGTGTCAGACCAAGGATAAACCTAAACTTTGCAATGGAAATCATGCTTTTTAATTTCCCCAATGTTTACTAGAAATTCTAGCAAAACTTTTAGGGGGTTATTGACTAAAGTGAGAATTTGTCTGTTGAATTTTCAAACAGCGGATTCCCATAGCAAATCCACAACCGCAGCAATTTTCCCATTGTAAGGTTGCGTCTGCGACAATATTTCCAAAGCAAAGTCGTGACTGTGGCAATATTCTCATTATAAAGATGCGACTGCAACAGTATCAGTCTGTTGCGACTGTCTTTAGCTGGTGAATTCACACCTTTACGCAACAATTAGGACTTTAGCCAATAACCCCCTGAATTTCTGCACCCTGTTACTTCACATATCCCAAAGCCTTGTTTATTTACCTCTGTGATAAAGTCACTTTGTAATTGTGTTAAGACCCTTAGTTATATAAGTTTTAACACTTTTCAAAGAAGTCTTATTTCGTCACTTGGGTGGGGTTCCTCTGAACATTTGTCCTATGGGAGATAGCTTATCTTAGATCCTCCTGAAGTTCCCTGCCCAGCTAGGATCATACAGGATAAAAGTCTGGAAACATTCAGCGCACTCTATCAGCAAACACAGGGCTGTGTTGTGCTGGAATTTAAATACAGACATTGGAAGTATTCAGCTATGTTTACTTGTAAGAAATATCTGCAAAATAATATACTATGCTCTTTACTTATAGCAAATGTCTCTCTTTTATTGTTGTCTTGTTTTAAAACACAGCTTTGTTAAATAACTGTTATGAAGTTGAGACTTGCAGGTGAAGGCAGAATAAAAATAGTGACCTGCCATTTGCTGTGCTTAACTATGTGTGTTCTGCTAGTAATATGCCAGTTCCTAATTCTTGGTAGAATGCAGAAAATGAATCATATTTGCACTTAATAAGCTCTAAGGGGGTAAAGCCTTCATTGGCCTTCTAAGTTGTGGTCATTTATTTAATGTTGAATGTTATTGGTTAAAAGTTACAAAAGGATTCTTTTTATATTTCTTACAAGGATGTCTATCCATATAAAAAGAAACCCATTTTTTTTCTGTCAGTTAAAGGAAGAGTGATCAGTATTAGTATATTTACATTTTAACGCTGGTTTACTTCATTCATTGTATGATCTATAACAACTGTCTGTGTAACATGTCTTATACTTTAAACGGCAACTACATATGAAAACAGTATCACCACTTCAATGAATTGTTGACATCAGAATGTTCAAACCAGCATCCTGTTTGCCTTCTATATTGCAGCTGTACAGGAGGCTGAACATTTTAGGGATTTACACGCTATCATTTTCAAAACATTTTCCTGTAAGTATGGTCTCCCACAATTTAGCAGTCTTGACTTATATAAGCATGCTGTATACTGTGGCTGGTGTGCATGACACTGTTGTGTTTGCTATCATTAAATGTGCTACTTATTTTGTATACTCCCTGTTGTGTTTGCTATCATTAAATGTGCTATTTATTATGTATACTCTTCTTCATTTTTCACATGTTCTCTCAGTATTTTTTATTCAGCTGAAATATGCAATTATTTATTTAAGTAATCATCTTATACAATCACTGTATGAAGACTGAACTATACTGTAATATGGTTAAAAGTCAAATAAAGTGATAAAAGCTTAGAAAATAAAGTTTTATTGAAACAATGTACAGTACTGTATATATTCAATTAGAGTTATCCTTAGTCCACAGTTGCAGAAAAATGAGTATTGCAATACTTGGTGATACCTTTTTTATTGGACTAACAGTCATTTTAAACAGACAAGCTTTTGAGAGGTCTGTCCTCCCTTTATCAAGTCACAAACAATGAACTGAACTGAACTCAGTATTGCTTGCAACTTGATAAAGTAGTACAGATCTCCTAATAGCTCATCTATGTAAAACTTTTGTTAGTCCAATAAAAAAGGTGTCACCAAATATTGCAGTACTCATTTATACATATATACAGTATATATATATATATATATATATATATATACAGTCATATGCAAAAGTTTGGGCACCCCCTATTAATCTTAATCACTTTTAGTTCTACATATTTGGGTGTTTGCAACAGCCATTTCAGTTTGCTTTATCTAATAACTGATGGACACAGTAATATTTCTGGATTGAAATGAGGTTTATTGTACTAACAGAAAATGTGCAATATGCATTAAACCAAAATTTGACAGGAAAGATAAAGATATTTTTCATTATAGTTTTATGCAGCGCTAATAATGGTGTTCTATAATGAAAACACATATCTATGTATAATTCATACAGTATATGGGTTGCATGAACATACTGTATATGTATAATTCATATATGGGTTGCATGAAAACACATGTGTGTGTATAATTCATATAAGGGTTTCATGAAAACACGTGTATAATTCATATATGGGTTGCATGAATACATACATGCATGTGCATAACTCGGGTATGTGGTTTTCAGTAACTCTTTCTTTATAGTGATTTATTCTTTAGAAAGTATTAATCACTTGCACTAGTTAAGGCCCAGATCACACATGGAATAAATGCACTGGGTATTTAGAAATGCACATCTAGAAAATAAGCTGGTGTATTTCAGTCCGGCATATTTTCTAGTCGCACATTTCTGTTGTACTTACCCGATATAATGTGAACGCTCCCTAGGCGTTTGCAGCTCTTCCTATCTGGGCGCATTTCGTGCACGGCCTATTTTTGCACTGGCAAAAATGCAATGTGAAGCATTCTGGCATGTGCGTGTTTGCGTCATATGCTAGTGTGGCCTGATGCAGGTAAGTCCCATGTTACTGGCCATCAAGCATAAGGAATTCAATCAGTTATCTGCCAAGGGCAGTGAGAAAGTGGAGTATACACCAGAAGCAGGGCCGGTTCTACCGATGGGCGATGTGGGCAACTGCCCAGGGAGCAATCTATTTGAGGGGCACTGTCGCCCACATCGTCCATCACTAAACTTACCTCCAACAGCGTTCCAGTGACGCACTTCTCTAATGAGGTAAGTTGAATGCAACGGCGCTCCTTGGCTGCTTCGAGTCTTATTGGCTGTATTCGTGAGCTGCTGGAAAGACCTGAACATCTATGGAGCACCGTCGCATTCAACTTACCTCATTAGAGGAGGTGTGTCGCTGGAATGCTGTTAGAGGTGAGTTGGGGGCGAGGGGCAAGGGGGTGGAGAGGCGGCATGGGGCGGGGGGGGGGGG
>WMED01020990.1:0-12027 GCA_019650415.1 Pipa parva
TGGGCCAAAATTCCTCCAGAACGCTGTAAAAGACTCATTGCAAGTTATCGCAAACGCTTCTTTGCAGTTGTTGCCGCTAAGGGTGGCCCAACCAGTTTTAGGTTTAGGGGCAATCACTTTTTCACACAGGGCCATGATGGTTTGGATTTTTTTTCTCCTTTAATAATAAACGCCTTCATTTACAAATTGCATTTTGTGTTTACTTGTGTTGTCCTTGACTATTGTTTAAATTGGTTTGATGATCCGAAACACTTAAGTGTGACAAACATGCAAAAAAACAGGAAATGAGGAAGGGGGCAAACACTTTTTCACACCACTGTGTGTGTGTGTATGTATGTATGTATGTATGTATGTATATGTATGTATGTATATGTATATCTTGCATTAAAACCTCACTATCTGGACTATATATGATAATACCAGAAATGAATCTGTCAAACTAAAGAACTAGTAACACCAGAGAAAGAAGTGGCATGGCAGTTATTCATATGCAGTACTTATAATTATGTCATCTATGAAGTTTAATTCATGATTTTTATTGGTTTGTGTTGACAGTCTCTCTGGTTACAACCAAATTGGGATTTTCTGGGGCACTTTATGAATATGAATTATCAGAGTCAGACTGGATGATCGGGGCCCACCCGAGGCCCTTCCCATGTTGCTAACATCATGTGACATGTGATGTCACTCTAAAGGCCATCAAGGGAGGACAAGATTCCGACTGCCAGGTGGGCCCATTACTAACCAGTCCGATCCTGTGTATTATCTAAAGATCCGTAGGAAACAATGAAACTAGGATAGATTGATTAAACCACAAGGAAGGCCAAACAACTGAAAAGAATACAAATCATTAATTAAACTTTAAAAATAAATTTTGTTTGTATTAAGCATGTATAAATACCCTGCCAATCCAAATGAGATTTTTTTCTACTGGTGTTACTGGTCTTTTACCATTGCAGATGTCCCTAAAAAGAAATTTCTTAATATGAAAATACCATACCTACAGATTTTTTTTAAAATGCATTTTATGCATAAATATATATGGGCATTTTAATTTTTGGTTTTACTGTCTCTTTAGTGAGTCCAAGGCCTCCTTTTTATCACCAACCCCGTTTCGATTTTAGAGTCTTGAAAGCTGAGGTCTTGGGCAAATGCTGTTTATCAGCCCCCCCCCCCGGGGGTTATTCACTATAGTCCGAATTGTTGCGTATAGTTGTGAATTCGCCAGCTAAAGACAGTTGCAATAGACTGCTACTGTTACAGTTGCAATAGACTGCTACTGTTGCAGTTGCGTCTTTATAATGAGAATATTGTCGCAGTCGCAACTTTAAAATTGTTGCGGTCGTGACTTTACAATGGGGGAATTGTCACGGATTTGCTATTGAATTCGCTGATTGAAAATTCAACAGTTGAATTCGCACATTAGTGATTAAATCCCCCCACCCCCCCACTTCACTGAAAGATCCAAAGCTTACTATAACATAATAGATTAGGAGTTAATCTCAATACATATTAAAAAAAAACTCATTAGACAACACACTTATTGCTTATTCATGATACAGTGCAATATCGATTTCAAACAGGTATTGCTCTTTTGTTATCATTTCAGTTTCACTGTAATCCCATCCCTTTACACAGGCTGATGCCAGCATCTGAACTGACAGCTGAGTGGGTCAGGTGGTTAATATTTATGGGCACCGCCAATGACAGAGCACTAGTGAGCAAAATGATACCTCTGTTGACTGAACCTTGAAAGCAAATAATCAAGTTTTTTTCTTTTTCTCAACTGTGGATAGGCTGTGACGAAATGTTATCAATATAGTCTACAAATAAACAATCTTAACAAGTAATAAGAAATAATAATTAAAAAAAACATTGGATGTATTACATTTTGGGAGTGCGTTATGCGATTTTGCTAATGGTTTCACTCATACATTGTTTTGCCATTACATATACCTAAGGATAGCTTCAAGTGTATTATTATAAATATTTTCATTAATAAAACTCAATTCTGATATATATTTTGTTATAGTTCTGGATTCACTGCATCTGGAACAGGATTTCATATTTAGAGCTATTTTCAGTGATAAATGAGGTTGATGGAGAATTAGGAAGTATGTTGTTGCACGGTGGGTTTACTGAGAAAAATATGTCAAAAAGTGTTCTCACAATCTCTCCCTTGGACTTTTATAGCATGCATTGTTTCCCATTTCACTAGTATTTGCCTTGGTTTAAGGCGAGTGTATTTTTCCTTTGAACTTACCAATGACGGTGTGAACACTCCCTCTGCATTCACATCACTTCCAGTGTGGTCACATTTTGGGTGTAGCGTATAATACACCAGTTAAAATGCGACACACAGCGTTCCAGACCCAGCGTATGCGCATCATACACTAGTGTGTCCAGAATTAGGTCAGTACTATCGGCTTGCATTGAGCTGTATTTTTTTTTTTTCACACTAGCGTATTATGCGCTGCACATAATATGCTGGTGCGAACCTATCCTTAAGGCTAAAGTCACACCTGGTATTGTTCCACATGCAACAAAACTTCAGTCAACTGCACCAAAATACATGCCCATAGAATCTATGGGGAACAGCTAGACACCTGAATGTATTTTGTTGGGGTAAATCACAAAATAATGCACACCAAGAATGCACATGATTGCTCATAGTGCCTATTGTTTGCACTTATAGAAAAACTGCAACAAAATTCCAGGAGCGGCTTTAGTCTTACTTTGCTAGGTACAGTTTTAGTCTGATCAAAATAATGAAGTGTCTCTTTATCATATAAAGAGCAGCAAGGTATTTAAAAGAAAGTGTTTTGGCAATGGGTAAGGTATAGATGATGTGTGTAAGACATGTTAAAAGACATCTTGATTGTTATTAGGAATGTTTAAAAGACACACAGCCCTACAATACGAACATTTGCATCTCCAGAAAAAGAAAAATTGCCATTTGCATTAGCATAGCAGTTATTCCTGTACAGAATTCATGTGCCATGTGTTTTTTCTCTTTGCTAGTAATGGCCTTTTTTTATCTGTTTTGAAGCAGTAAACAGAAAACACACAGAAATATAAATCAGTAATTCATCTTGACTTCTATGAAAATCCAAAGTGGATTTCTTATTTTTTGGGGATTATTTAGACATTTAAGGGATATAATATTGAGAGAATATATATATCTGCAACTCGGACAAGAAAATAAGGGCTGTGTTTTATTCTAAATATTTTTAGGAAAGAGGGTGTAGAATTGAAACTTGGCAAAAGAATAAAAATTAGTTTGCATTAAGGAGAAGTAGGGTATGTCATGTTTATAATCAGTTATAAAGACAACAGTTTAAGCATATAAAAAGGTGACACTTCCACTCTAACAATCCAATTGTTGCTCAAATACAACTCTCTGCATCCACCAAGTGATCCACTTGTAATTTGAATTTAAAATGAACAGGAACGTGTTATTGGGCATAATGACATTATTTAGAGTTAACAGAAAACAAATGTCACATCTGGACACATTTGCTGATTGTTAATCAGAGTTGATATTCTGCAATTAGAACTACTTTTGGGTTATTTTTAGAAATTTTTGAAATTCAGTCTGTTAATCAGCTATTGTATGATTATTGCATAATTGTCATATTGCACAGGACCCAATTAGTCAACTTTACTTTACTTTAGTCAACAACCCCAACAGTATTTAGGGATTTCCCTTTACATATTGCTATTTTAAGTTGTAACTGTGGAGTGTACACGGCAATATTCCTTACAGTGGAATTTAGTTTCCCAGCATGCTCCAGTGGTTAAGTCTGTACCACAGTATTTTAATCTCATGCACATAAGTAACTTTTACTAGCAGAACAGATTGTGGCTCGTCCAGTGTATCTATCATTATTTTGATATGGTTCTTTGGGAATACTTCTCATTATGCATGACCTTCTCTTCTTCCAATTTGTAGCCTCCACAAGACTTGTACCTTGAACATGATTTTCAGAATCAGTTTACCAGAAGGATGAATTCATTGCTCCCTGTGCCCTTTACTTGCCAGATGTCAATAAAGCTGGAATCTGTAATGTGTACTAAATACATTTTCTGTGAAATCATTCATTTCTCCACCCCAATTTTACACATTTACTGCTACTTGCTGTATTGATTCACAAAAATGTGGTTGGGCCTTAGATGTGATTGTTTAAATTTACATAAGTATATATATTTTTACTGTAATTAATGCTAATTCTTAAAGCACTTCACCTTTTTGAGTCAGTGAAGCCTATTCTATGCCTGTTATATAAATTCAAATCAGGTCACATATCTGCCAAAGGTTTCAGATTTCTGGAGTCTATGGGCAAGTCTACACTAGGCATTTTACTTTATTTTCACCACAAACCATGATCCATGACAAAATGCGTATTGCCATAAAACAGTAATAATGCGCAGCCGCTTTGCTTTTTTTCATAGCTGGCTTTGTATAGAAAATGTTGAACGGGTTTTGTTGCAAAAAAAAAAAAAAACCACACTAAAGGGGGTGCCTGTAATTTCTGACTTCTGTTAGTGATTTAAGATCAGTTGTAGTTTTGTCAGCATTAGCATAACCTTGCCCTAAAATTACCCACAAAAGAATCAGACATATCTGAAAAATGACAGAATTTAGCTTTTGTAACTACTCTGTAGGTTTGGTAATGGCTGGACTCCGAGCACAGAGTCTAAAAGATCCCCAGTCTTCACCCTTATCCCCTGCAAGGGGGTTTAGCCTTTGCTGTAAGGGAATACACAGGTTGTTGCCCTTGAGACAGCCACCCCCTTGGAGGAATGGAAAGCATAGGAGGAGGGAACTCTGGAATATAGGTACTAGCATAGTCAAACACTGCAGAGGTCAGGGCTGTCTAGGAACAGGCATAGTAGATAAACGAAGTAAAGGTCAGGGCTGGCAGCAAACAGATGTGGCAAGAAACAAGTCCAGGAATACAGAGAAAACAGGAGAGAACACATGAGCACAGCAATACAGATACTATAGTCAGGCAAGGACAGGCTATAACTGTAGGCTAGGTATATAAATCCAGCCATCTGTTGGGATTGGCTGGCAAATTGGGTAATTTGATCCTAATTTGATTCAGGACACCTGTGCAAGGCGTGAAATCAAACACTGCAGATGCAAGTTAAGGACATCGTGACTAGAAAGGGATGGAATACTGAAGTCTCCAGTGGCTGCCTAGGAACTGGAAGACCACGTGATTGCATCATGACAATGAACCATTCCATTTCTTGATCTCAAAAGAGTACTGCCCACGGAAGTCATGCAGAAGAAGACATTATTTAGTTACTCCAATAGCAATTATTTAATGTCTTTTAGACTAGGCGCACACATAATTGTAAGTAACTTGTAAACACATGTAAATTCAAAAGCTCACGTAAACGCATTTATTTAGAATTGCATAATGAAATGGGCGCAGTGCCATACGTTTACATTATTTCAGTTTCTACATGTCTTTAGGTGCACTTTCCATTAAATGCATGAAATAAAAACCCATGTGCATGTGGTCACATAGTCATTACCAGTGTGTGTTTCTTGTAGAGATTTGGAAAGTAAATTTAGCAGAAAATGGACTGGAAAGATTTTTTAGTCTTTTTTTTTAAGATAAGATTAGGTAATGAAACAGATTGCTCATTTTTGTTCCTAAAGGGAACACCTTGATCTTTTAGAACACAAAGGTCTTATCTCTCTCGCAGACTCTTCTATGTTCTCAAAGTCTGGTCTCACTTACTGAGCTGTATGTATCATGGGAAATCTTCTGGAACATAATTAACCGTAATGACAGAATAGGAGAAAGACAGGAGAATATTTTTCTCACACAGATGAAAATTATTATGTTTCTTTTATTCTTCTGATAATCAGTCTATGCTCCTGTTCTATTTTTGTGCTTGTTGACAGCTTTTAGTAAAAAATGTGTTTCTCTTTTTAAAACGCTTGCTGGTATTACTTGTGTGCCATCTTTACTGTAAATAGCTCCCACTGGAGAATCCATTAAATATAATGGTGATAAAACTGGAATCGATCACTGGCGGTGGTGCAGGTGAATAAATGGGAACTTGTCCATTTGTCCAACCCAGAAAAAAAAGCTTTTCGTTATGCCTCGGCCTTAGAAGCCCAAATGCGGTTTTTCAAAACCAAAAAAAATTAATTCGACAAACATTTTATTAAGTATCTACAAGTGTTTGTTTTTCTTGATAAAATTCGTTGTTTTAGTTTTGTTAAAAGAATTTGTTGCTTTAATTTTCATTGATCTCATTATGATTTAATATGCATCTAAAGGTGGACTACATAACAGTATGGAATACAAAGCAATAGGCAGTGATGATTACTACAAATGTTTGCTAATTTTGTTATTGCTTTAGTAGTTTGGAAACACATCCTCATCTACTGTGAAGAAATCAGTTTCGCAATGACACTGTTATATGTTGTCACAAAACACTTTGAGTATTTGTTTTTCAATACTGACAACCTTAAAGTGAAATCCTCATCATGTGCAAAGTTTTCAAGTCCCAATTTAATTGGAGGATTGACAAAATCTCAGGTTTATTTCCAGATCTACAGTGGGTAGAATCCTTGTTATGTGGACAGCTTTATTTATTTGATTCACAGGGCAGATTACCTGTGCATCTACTGGGGAAAAACACTTCTCACTAAGGTATAGCACTGCATATGTAAAGATGTAATTTGACTATAGTTCTCCTTAATAATTATTAATATCAGCAATATTAATATTTTTGACCTAACTTTCAAAATCGCCGATATTGATTGAGCAGGAAAAAGTTTTTTACGTGGGGTCAAACCTTGAAAGTTTCCACTTAAAGGAGCTGAAGTACACAATGCTTTGTTGTGCTTGTGAACATAAAATGTTTGGTAAGTCTAACATTTTGGGTTGGATTTAAATAGGTGCGTAGCTATCCTTTGGTAAAGGACTTAACATTCTGGATTTTTGGCATCTTCTTGGACTGAGCTAGCATTTCTGAAAGGGTATGTTATTTTTTTGTAGTTATCAGCAATCTATATTAAAGCCTTAGGCTAACCATCAACCCCAAGATATGCCTAGTTTGCATGTGCCTAGAAAAAGATCATATCTTCATAGTGATAAAAACATACTGTTTGCAGCTACCATAGTCTCTCTCTTTCTTGTTTGATGACAGGGAGGACAATAACATGAATTTTCTTTATTCACATATAACATTTTCCTCCTAGGTCTACTTGCAGTAATTAATGTAAATCCTATCTCCATCAAAATGAATGCCATCTGTTTCTAGCTCCAACATTCAAGTAACAACAAGCACTATCTACACAGGAGGGAAAGGATCAACATTACATATGTGCTGCAGTTTAAACTTTAGAAGTCCCACATGGTTTCTGTTTCTTCATTTTTAGACTGTGATACTTTCTCTTTCAAAACAATTTGATGTTGGTCCATCTAATGATATCACCTGATACATTCGTTTTGAATGCCCTTAAAATCTCAGTGCTGGTACCTGTAGTTTTAAAGTGCACCTGTCACCTCAAAACTAATACGAATTTAGGTTGTACTAATGAAATAAACGTTTTTGTAAATATATATGTATTAAAAAATATACCTTTATACAGCGTTTCTCTCTGTCATCTTCACTGTCAGCCTGACTTTTCATTCTGAGTTTGGCTGGGCGTGGCTAAATGATGATTGACATTATAGCTCCTCCAATCACAACCCTTAAATCACAATCTAGCAGGGATCTGATTGGAGGATATATAATGTGAATCATCATATAACCCCACCCACCTGTCTCGGGTAAGAAATGTCAGGCTGACAGGGAAGATGACAGAGAGAAATGCTGTATAAAGGTACATTTTTTTTATATACATATATATTTACAAAAACGTTTATTTCATTAGTACAACCTAAATTAGAGGTGACAGATGAACTTTAAATAAAGCTTGGACAAGCTGAAAATAAAAGCTGACCATACTGAAGTGACTTTTATAAAACTTTTTTATTTTGATTTTCATAGGGTTGAAAGAAATTTATTAAAAAGTGACTTTCTACATGGCAATAAAAAATTTTTAAATAGACGATACCAGTATAATAAAAAAAAAAAAAATTGTTTCTCCTGCGCTAAGTGGTCAAAAAACCTTTTTCAACTTAGAATTTCCTTGTGTGGTTAGCTGTAATGGGTGCTGCCTGCCCAATCCCACACCAGTCTAATATATCACCCACATGACAGATTGCCTTTGAACTGGAAACTGCTCTGGGGGCACATTTAAAGACAAGGCAGTTCAATGCCAAACATTGGTGCACATTTGGGCTGGTACAGTGGGCTCTATGCATAAGCTCCATTTTTTTCTAGCTCAAATCCTTTCCTAGATTCAAGCCTGTCTTGTGGATATCAGTCAGACTGACTCAGTAGGTCACGCTTCTTGCCTGCAAGCACATTACATTGTTCTTTATGACACATGCACAAATGCGTTCATTCATTTTCTGGTGTCCGTCTGATTTGTAGCTTGTTGCAGTTTGGGTGCAGTTATACTAGTCGGTGTTGCTCTCGCATCCCTATTTACCCCATGGAGTTTTTCTTGCATTTACTTGAATGCAATTTGACATAATGTCCTTTTAAAAAAATGCTTTTCTTTAAAATTGGATCTTAATAACAACAGCAGGAAACCGCAGTAAAACTGCACCAGTTGCAAAGTGCAGTTCCCTTTTAAGGTATACAACTGAGATGTATTTGGAATTGAACATGTGCCTTTAGTCATTTTAAGCTCCCTTTTACAAACCATTCTTAATATATGCATGCATATAAACATGGGATTGTTTGCAATTTTCACATTTATTTTATTTAAAAGACCATTATTCTATTATGGGTAAGAAAGATCTTGGTGTTCCCCTCGCCTGCCATACACTTTACTTGGTGGGTAAAATGCATCATGTTTAACTTCTTTGAAAGGAGTCCTTTCTAAGATGTACTACTACTAATTATAGCATCCTTCAAGACCTGGCTCCTCTGCTGTATCAGACAACCTCATTATTCTGTTATCGGAAGCTGACACTACTCAGGTTGTCACGACAACCATCCATGATTCAAAGCTGCTGTGAAAGGTCTGTACCCCAGGCACATATGCAGCCTTGTGCTCTCAGCACATGCTGAGCTGTTCAGCCAATCACAAATTATCTAGGAAACCATGACATCATATTTCAGCCATTCACAGCAATTTAATATTTGGTTTGCTGTCCCCTTCCTGCTAGTTTTTATATTCCACAGGAAAGCAGCTGCATATTGATATTTATTCATGTCACAAACTGGCTCATTAATGCCATCAGGTTACATTTAATAGATCCACCCACCTAATAAGGGTTATTATTAAAATAAAATCTATTGCAGGGCCATTTAAATTTAATACATATTCTTCTTGTGTTTCTTTTTCCCAAATTGCCTAAAAGATTGCATTATTTTTGCATGGTCGGAGCTGGTTTATTAAGTCAGGGTTCTGTGAGGTTAGCCACAATATAGTAATGTTATTTTTACTATTTTGCAGTGGTTGGTAAACCTTATTAAATTTGATTTCTATTGTTTTTGTTCAAGGGCTCAAGACTATTTCACACACTGACCATGCCAACTGTGGCACTGCTTTGATGCCTGTATTGAATAGAGAATTACTAATTGTCTCCTTTCCAGGATTACATTTATAAAAATGTATGATGTGGGCTGGGCAAATGTGTCTCCTCTTGGGAACACTGAACGACTACTGCATCCTTTGGCAAAGCAGGTCCATTAAGCACATCGCATAAAGTGTAGTTATTTCTGGGATGAGGTTCCTTCCTAATATCCACACTAAATCCTCCCCTGTTAAGTTTGTTTTTTGCAGTAGAAAAAAACAAAATTAGGGCATGCTCACCTAAAGACAATGTTATTATAATATTCTTTTTTTCCGTTGTTTTTCCAAAATGTTTTTTTTTTTAATAATATTTCTTCCCTGCAGAAATAGTCAGTGTCCCTAAGCGACTAGAATTGAAGTCCTATGTTTAAAAACATTTTATATTTCTTTTTAGACATATATGGGACTTATTCTTCTAAATACAGGTTTTTAAAATAATTTTCCAAAAATATTGCTAAAAAAAAATAAATAGATATTGGTTATCCTGTTCAGAGGAAAAAATATTCTAAGCGGAGATTTTATAAACCATGAACTATATACACCAAAAGCCACCCCCAGTGGGATAAATATTATAAAAATTGCAGAAGGACTGCTTTGGCTTTACAAGCAGAAATGAGGCATCATTTAGAAACAGCTTCATTTTACTCAGCAAGAGGAACCTCTAAAGCCTGTAGTGATTTATAGACCTTTTACAGCTTAGTAGAATTTTCCTTTACACGCAAGGTAAAATCATTCTTGTGAAAATGTACAAACAGAATAGGCTTAAAAGAACAGGAACACCAAAAATTCTAAATGCCTCAGATGCATTTCTAGTTACTATACTGACCTATATTGTTACTATAATCTGTTCTTCCAGAAATTCTAAATTCGGTCTATAAAGTATATGTATTATCTGAAGTATCATAGAAACAATGGGACTGGGTGGGACTGGTCGAGGTCTGGATAACAACTTGGCTGCTATCGGTGAGGATAAGAACAGACAGAAAGCAATACAATTCATAAATGTAACATGATAGATAACATTTTTTACACGTATAGTATTTAAATAACTGCTATGCCTTTCCAAATGGGAATTTTTATTTTTAAAGGAGAACTAAAAGTAAAAAAAAAAAAAAATAAAAAAGACATATAAAAACAATACCTTCTAGTAAGTTGAAACGTTGCAGTCATAGCTTGAACTGTGCTGACATTTTACTGCACGGAGGCAGATTTCACAGCGCTTAGGATGATCGATGAGTCAGCGTGAAGCTCCGCCAACTTATTAGAATCGGCGGTGCAAAAGGGTTTACACATCATCACGTTCATTTCAGGGCCAATGAAAACACTCCCCTCAAAAAAAAAAAAAAAAAAAAAAGCAATAAGCATAATGATTGATGTGTGAGCTCTTTTGCATAAGTCGGCAGAGCTTCGCACCGGCTCCTGTATCAGCCTACACACTGTGAAGTCAGCCTTCATGCAGTGAAATGACAGCACAGTTCAAGCTGTGACTGCAACGTTTCAATTTACTACATTTTTTTTGTCTTTTTTTTGTTTGACCTTTAGTTCTCCTTTAATAATAGAACCTATTACTACTTATGTTACTTGGTCAATACTACCCTTTATGGTTCTGTTTATGTACAAATAATATTCATTGTTGTACTGTATGATTTCCATACCTGTACCAGCACTGTAACCATCCAGTACAACTAACCTTATAAAACTAAAATCTCCAAGAACTGCAGAATGGCAAGTTAAAGGGACAAAGCATTGTTAAAAAAAAAAAAAAAAACATTAGGAAAATGTCAGCCACTGGTCTAGAACGGGTAGTACAACTCCTACCATTGTTATTACAACTAGCTCTGAAATAAAAAGAAATGCTGTATCTTATTCAAAGAAATAAGCAAAGCATTTGCATCAAAAACCAAAGGGATTCCAGTCTCGGCGAGACCAAAAGAGTTTCCTCGCCGAGACTGGAATCCATTTAAAACGCTGGCTGATGTCCGCGTGCAGGACATCAGCGTGCGCATATCAGTCACTGCGAAGTGAGGCGAGGACTCCGCACCTCACTTTGCACTATCCTGAATTACCCCCCAGGTTGCAACAATTTTTAAATAATATTAAAACTCTGCTCTCAGTGAAGGTTTCTGCAGGAACAGACATTAACAGGGTAGTATGGCATAATAATTTAGGAGGTAATAGCAGGAAAAATGAAAATAAAAAAAATAACAATATATTGAAAAAAACTATTTTTAAGTACATGTTATTAAAAATATATTTTTCCTCTTTACATCCACCTTAACACAGTAATATGTAATATAGTATTTGTCCCTGATGAAGCGGTGTATTTACTGATACAGTGAAACGCGTAGGACTGGACCTTG